>JANVCQ010684265.1:0-14570 GCA_025531925.1 Erythroxylum plowmanianum | reverse complement strand
AAATGATGATTTTGGATGAATGAAGTGAATTGAGGTTGTGGAATTGATAAATTCCATTTAGAATTTTTGTATGGTTTGAAGCATGGGCACGCTTTTGAAACGTGGGCACGCCATAGAATAAAGATGAATAAATAAAGAACGAAAAGAAAAAAAAATTTACACCGGATTCAGATTGAATCAGTCTAAGGTTTCCAACACGACAAGTTTGTTTTGTTTATAAGTTTATGGACCCGGATGTCAGAACTTGTTTCAATTTGTTTGAACCGTTTGTTTACTTTGATTCGGAGCCAATGCGCTTTGTTTTTGATTCGCATTCAATTCTTTCGCTTTATGTTTCTGCTTTCGATTTGTATTCGATTTTGCTTTTCGATTTGAATTGTTTCTGATTCATTTTCGTTTGTGATCCGCTTTGTTCGCTTTTCGTTTCGCTTTATGATTCGGATTGATTTCGTTTCCGCCTTCTTGTTTCGCTTTTCGATTCCATATAAGATTCCGTTTTTCGGTTGGGGTCCGGTGTCGAAATCGGGTCCCAATAAATTCAAATTATATGCAGATGAGATATGTATGAGACTCGCATTCATTTTTATATTGTTGTGACTATGTGCTTTTACAGTATCTCGAATTATCAAGCTCAGTCAATTAGTTTGTGACTCATTGATCACAGTAAGCCATAGGCTTGAACCACATATGCAAGAGATTAAAGCTCTTATCAATAACATTATCAGTAGCAACATCAGTTACAACTCCTTTGTATTATATGCATTGGAATGAAGTGCATGCCACAATTCAGTCATCAAATTCAATCACTTTCATTTGCATGTAATATAACAGTATATCGGTTATAGTAGAAATTATAGTAATAGTCACAGTAGCAGTAGTCATCGGACTAGGTCTAACATTCAACTTTTCAGTTGAGAATCAAAAAATCATTTAGGCAGACGCATTCACATTCAATCAACACTTCCGACATCATTCTCATGCATCAAAATGCCTCAGAAAAATATTGTCCGGAATCCAGTACACAATCAACACAATTTAGTGCAGTTCAATAAGATAGCAATACAGTTGAATAATGTACAAAACAATAAGGTAAGGCCATCTTAGGTTCCTCACTGTATGCTCCAAATAGTTATTGCCTTGAAGTCTCAGCAATGTATGGATATTGATGTTCAATGCGCTCCTCTATACAGATAATACATTCACATATCACAACATTGCACAATTATGTATTCATTAATGCACATTCATGTATACTGAATATGTACAATGTATGTTTATGACAATTCCGGGTTTCTTATCATTAATCTTGTCACAATAATCATTCGGATATCCACATTCAATTGATTAACTGAAATTTGTTTAAAAGTACACTTTCAAGTCCATTTTTCACAATTATTTACATCAGGAAAGTATAGGAATTTGGTAACACTTCCTTCTAATAAATTATTCTTTTATGTCTTAAGTCTCTATTGATAGCAAGATCATTCAATTTGTTCATTATTCTATGAGTTATGCTCAAAATACCAAAGACTGTGTACATTTGAAATTTTGGCTAATGTATGACCATGCATTCAAGTTGTACAAATCATAACTCTCAATTCCAGTATCCAAAAATTACAAAATTTATACCACTTTAAAGTTAAGAGAATAAAATATAACTTTTGTGTAAAAAAAATTGTCAAATACAGCCTACATAAATACAGTTTATTCAATAACTACAGGGTATGATGTCTGTCCCTAGTAGTGCTACAGCCTAAGCTAAGACTTAATTTCATATCAAATTTCAAGACCCTTAAAGACAGAATTCAAATTCAATTTCTTCTTAACATTTGTAGCCAAATGTCTCTAATTCAATTTAAATAAACAATAATTTAATTTGGAAATCGACAGATCAAAATATAGACAAAATACTGAAGCATGTTTAGTAATAACATTCCAGTTATCAAATTCCAGTACACCTCAGCATTTTCATCCTAGCACCTCCTTTCGGGATAACCTTGCATGATTATTATGACAATGAAAATGGTGTATTTCAGCAACATTTTCTTCTAGAAAATTGTTCCACTATGTTTCCAATTTCCAATAACACCAAAATCATGCAATTTGATTTCGTATACTGGAAGTTATACCCAAAACAGTTCAGACTATTTTTAAACTGTAACAGAACTCCTATCTCTACATCCCATTAGATTTTGAAATGATTAGAAATAGAATTAACATTTGAATTCTTCAGGAAAGTTGTATACATAGTCTTTAATTTACTCTAAATCAAGAATCAATGTATTTGGAAATCTACAGTTCAAGATATAATCAAAATACCAAAGTTTGTTCAATGTAAATTCTTCAGTTCATATTATTCCAGCCCATATCTTCTCCAATATCTCATATATGTCATTCCAATTCAGGCATCATTCTCATACTAATAAACATATCATAAATATTAGATTTGCTACCTCATTTCAGCTTAAAACTTCAGATTAAAACAAGTCTCCATGCAAGCAAAATTCATCACCAACTTAAGACGAAAACAAGTTGATTTTGGACAGCAAGATGAAGATAACTTTCAACTGGTTCTCTTGGTTATTTTGTAAGGTAAAAAGCTGGTTTTGGTACACCAATTTGTCTATGGTTCCGTAAAAATACATAGGAGACAGTTGGAGCAAATTCAGAGGAGAAAGGTAAGAGAAACAACAGAAACGTTGCTGCTGGAATTTGCTCCATCAACATGCTAGGTGTCAACTTTACAGCACAACATTTGTCATAAGGCATGTCTTACATTTGCCTACTCAAGATTCTGCCACTAATCCACTCAAGATGCTACCATATGTCACCAATTAATCAGTCTATATGTCTCCTCATTATTGGTCCACTTGTCACAAAATAATTGATCCATTTGTCAATTAATTACTAGTCCATTTGTCACCAATTTAACTATGCCAAATGTCACTAAATTTTAAACTTAATCATCCAAAATTTTCATGTATCAATTTATCCTACCACTTGGCATTTATCCTAGTCCAAATGTACATTTTAATCTATCAATTTTAAAATCTACAACATTTAATTCCAAATTTCTCTAATTGAAATCCAACCATACCAAAATTCAAGACATATCAAAACATAATTCACATTGTGATCACTTAACATTTTTTTTTCATATCTTGGAATAATTCAATGAATGCATGTATAGTCATTTTAATGTGCAAAACTCAATATTTACGTGTATGTGTATGTCATATTTTGCAAAAGTATGAAATGCGCTTTCTAATTTCTTGTCATATTTTGCATAGGTATGAAATACACTTTCTAATTTCTCATTATATACTATTTTGCCATTAATATGGATAACGGGATGTTACAATTCTCCCTTCCTTAAAGAAATTTCATCCTCAAAATTCTTACATGATTGTTCAAACAGGTGGGGATATTGTCTCTTCATATGATCTTCTGTTTCCTAGGTTGCTTCCTCAGTCGAATTATTTCTTCCCATTGTCTATAGTCAATGGAATCATTCGGTCTGTCAAAATTTTATTTTGATATCACACTGTTTTAATTGATTCTACAATCTATTTCAGATTACTCACAATTTCACTTTCAGAATTGATAGTGCCAATATCAGATCATATTAATATTTCTTAACATATTCGCATATGATACTTTATGCATTTAAGACATCCCTGTTGGTAATACAAACTCATATGTTAATGGTCCTATTCTTACAATAATTTCATATGGACCAATTTATGTTAGACTTAGCATATATTTTTTCCCAGCCTGAGCACACCTTGCCAAGGTGATACTATCGGAAACAATTCATCTTTTGCTTGATATTTCATATCTCTTTAGTGTTAATACACTTAACTCATATGTCTATCTCACTTTGTTCCAATCTTCAATGTTAATCCACCTAATTCATTCGTCTTTCCTGAGCCACTTAATTAATAATACATATCAATTTCATTTATCATCCACACCTCCCATCAATTCTAGCCTTCAACTATTTTTAGGCCTTATTCATCCACATATAAAGGCGGACGACTCTTTCTCTCTTATAATGCCACATAAGATATTCTAATGATATCACTGTGATAATGATTGTTATGCTTAAAGTCAATTAAAACTATACATTGAACTCATGTTTCTATGAACTCCAAAATATCAACTTTAAGCATATCTCCAACAGTTAAGATTGTTGGCAACTTTTATAGTCACTTGTTTCTACATCCTTAATCATCAAACGTTATTTCATCATATTCCTACTAAGATGTAGAGCATAAGTTGTTATTTATGCTTTCTCTCACACTCTTTTGCCCAAATTTTTTTATCGTGTACACATACTTCTCATTTCAATCATAAAGTATCATTTTTGCAATTCAAACTCAAAATTTGGATTTATTTTTAATTTTTAATTTCCTCATTAAGATTCATAAATTCTGAATCCTGAATTTCGGCTTTGCTAATCTTTTCGTGTGAAACTAATCTTAAATTCAATAACTAATAGTAATTTGATTTGCCCAAAAGTCAACCCAACATTCTATGCTCTTCATTGCACTAGATTTGGTAACCACAATAGCTAAATTTGTGTTATTCCTTTATTGAATTTTCTATTCAAGCATCAGATATACACTAGCTTTATTAGGATAGTACTCATTTGTACAATCATAATCCTTCAATATTTCTATCTATTGTCTCAATCTCGTATTCAATTCTTTCAAACTTAGTAAATACCTCAATCTTTATGATCTGTATACTTATATAGATCCGAAATATTTCACTGTACACATAGTTTCTTCAAGCTTTCAAAGCAATGACTATTTCAACAAGTTTCAAATCATGCATCAAATAATCAACTCACAAGACTTTCATTGTCTATATGCATACAAAATCAGTTTATTATGTTGCAACAAATTACATCTTAATTTCTGATGCAAAACATCATTGTATATTACAAAATCTCCAAATTTGTTATTATTTGTTGTGATCAAGTGTCTTTCAGATACAGTTACAGATACTGACCCTTTAAACTCAGTTAGATACAGATATAGGTACTGGCCCTTTAAGCTCAGTCAGATACAAAAATTACAGAGCAAAGCTCTATATGTAAAATTCTGAGCTTAAAGATCTTTTAGACTAGCTACTCTGATCACAATGCCTTTATCAAAACCTGCATTATATGAAATGCATCAAATAATAGAATATGCCACGTATAGCATTCACTTTTAATGCACAGATAGAATCTCTTATTCACTAAAAACCACATACTTAAATACATTGAAGATATCATCTATGATCATAGTCACTAATTGATCCAAGAAAAGTTGGATCACTTTATTCTTTGATACTATGATATTTTCGGGGGTATTGTTAACTCTAAAAAATATTGCCAAAACTCAATGTCCCCAAGATTAGTTCTCATAATTCCTTAAGTAATTAATTCCTCAATAAGGTAATACTATCTCATGTTATATTCAATTTCCCAATTGACTTATTTTCCTGAATAATTTTCTCCATTCATTCGATTTCGTCTTATTTCTCATTGATTAATTGCAATGTCAAGCCACTCTTACTAGTTTCCTCACTCATTTCAATTTATTTACAATCTTAACTTCCTGTGTTAGTAACATCTTCCTCAAATCAAATTTGTATCCCTGAGCATATCTGTATATAATGTAATGTGGGCCTAAATTCTCCTCGCATTAGTAAGATTTTTGCATCAAATTCTAGAATCCAATAATATAATTGGATACTTTACATCAAACAAAAAACATACACTCTTAGTAGCATATTCCCCATCTTATGCTTGAGTATCCTTTAGGAATAGAACTCCAATATTCACTTTTACTGTTTTTCCATTTTTGTTCATTCTTAGAAGTAAACCATTTGGTCTACTTAACCTAATTCAGTGAAATTCTTCTTCGAAAGAAGATTTCTTGCTACGATCATCTATAATGTTCATGTAATCTTTATCAATCAACTGTTTTCATCATTGCTTATCAGCCACTCTTAGTGCCTCAACAAGATCAATTTCAACTGTTCATAATATCTCAATAAGATCAATTTATGTCATAACTTATATGATCAGAATATCCTTTATAATAAGGCTCAAAAAAGTATTAAGCAAATTCATTTACTCTTGTACCTTGATATATACCATCAAAATCATTACATCTTATTTCAAGATGTATTTATGACAATTCACCAATTAATAACTTATGCTCAGTATACCTTAATCTCATTTAATTCGGGACAACACTTCTCCTTTTTTGCACCTATCTTGGGTGATGAGAACTTTGCCATGATGATGCCCTGCTTCTTTTTCCCTTTGATTCATCTCCCATAAAAACATCATTAACAATCTTAATCTATCCCGATTAATCATTGTAACCACTTTCATGTGTTACTCTAATTCATTTTAGACTCTGAACTATGAGAACTATGATTAACAACTGTTCAATAAGTCATAGATCACTTCCTATATCATCTCCACACATATAATACATATGTGCTCGATACTCTCACTTGTAATGGTGATTCCATTATTAGATATGTACTCACAAAATAACAAATCAACTTAACCTTGACAACTTTTACATATATCACTATCATTATCTCACCTTCCAATTATCATTAAATCATCATATATACGTATGATTGCAATCAATTTGGAATTATAGATGCATAATCATCCTAAAATTTCTATTTCAATTCCACTATCAAATTCTTATAGTGGATCATAACTCCTGTGACATTAATCAACAACCAGTTCAGTTCCAAGTTCATCTTCTTAAGATCATAATAAATTTTTGTTTCCATTTCATTCTACTTGTCTACTTTAATCTCATCATTTCCATTTATTTCTCTATTTTCCTCAACCAATCCATGATATCACATTCGGGGATATATTACCACAATACAATATTGATGTCATATTCCATAATACATCCACCAATGCAAATGCGTTGAATCATTATTTGTCATATCTAACCATATACTATTTCCTATTTCTAAAAATCCACAAACTTTCATTTTCTCACATTCAAACAGATCATTAGACTTTTTTCTATTTCAATCAACTCAATTCTTAGCAAATGCTCATACATGTGACTCATAGAAATGCAACTCAGACTGGAGATCAGTTGCTACTGCCTTCTATCACATGATTGAAATGTATGTAACTTGACACATTTTTTCGATTAATTCCCATGTCAGATACTAAATCTAGGTTCTGATACCAAAATGTAACACCTTATTCTTGCAAGAAACATACCTAACATCCTGATTGATATCTGAGTATGTACCCTGCAAGGATGGCATGCTAGAACAGTCATTCAGTCAAAACTCGTTACAAATTATTTTTAAAACAATGTACGTATATAGGAAAATCAATAATCAAAATCGGACCTACTTTATTCTTAAACATTTCTACTCACAAGTGTTACAAACACTTTACAAAACATCAGAATTCAACAACCATTTGGGCCCATTTCAGATGTAAAACACTTGTAATCATAACGCCATTTCATTACCAAATCATTACATGCTCGGTATACAATATTTGCGAAAATATAGTTCAAGACAATAATCATTGAAGAGATATGCAGATGTAAACTAATCTCAAACCTTAGTCCATATATGATTTTAATGGCTATACTCCAATTAGCTGAACTGAATATGTCCTCTGAACCTGAAAATTATTTCAAATTTTTGGGTGAGTTTTTGCAAACTCAGTGAGTGACCATCCTCGATGGCTCACTCAATCACAATACACATTCAATACATATAACCACATAATTTACATCACTTTTAGTAATGTCTCATGTTGAGTCACATACCTTTTACATTTACTTACGTAAATAATCAAATCTCATTCAAATATATGTCTATAATATGTTCACATATCCTATTCCTATTTAAGTACATATCCAGTATATTTCAATCAAACAATTTAATCAAATTATCACTTTATTACACTTGAATAAAACACAATCATTGGTTTAGTACCATGTATTCAAACATGTACTATTCTTACAGCTTTGCAAATCATTCAATGAATTCAAATTATATGCGGATGCAATATGTATGAGACTCACTTTCATTTTTATATTGTTGTGACTATGTGCTTTTATAGTATCCCAAATTATCGGCCTCAGTCAGCTAGTCTGTGACTCATTGATCACAGTAAGCCATAGGCTCAAACCACATATGCAGGAGCTTAAAGCTCTTATCAGTAGCAACATCAGTCATAACTCCTTTATATTACATGCATTGGAATGAAGTGCATGCCACAATTTAGTCATCAAATTAAATCACTTTCATTTGCATGTAATATAACAGTATAATAGTTACGGTATTAATTACAGTAGCAGTCACAGTAGCAGTAGTCATCGAACTAGGTCTGGCATTCTACTTTTTAGTTGAGAATCAAAAAAATCATTTAGACAGACGGATTCATGTTCAATCAACACTTCTAATATCATTCTCAGGCATTAAAATGCCTTGGACAAATATTGTCTAGAATCCAGTACAAATTCAGCACAATTCAGTACAAATCAATAAGACAGCAATATAGTTCAATAATGTGCAAAACAATAAGGTGAGACCATATTAGGTTACTCAATGTATGCTCCAAATAGCTACAACCTAAGCTAAAACTTAATTTCATGCCAAATTTCAATACCTTTAAGGATAGAATCCAAAATCAATTTATTCTTAACATTTGTAGCCAAATGTCTTTAGTTGAATTTAAATGGAAATCTACAGATCAAAATATACCCAAAATATCGAAGCATGTTCAACAAAAATATTCCAGTTATCAAATTCCAACACACCTCAGCATTTTCATTGTAACGTCCCATTACCTGTGGGAGGCTAGAATAGCAAATATGAGTGATTAATGAGAGCTTAGAAATGCATTTTTCATGCTCATGCATAATATGGCATACAAATAAACGTGAATAGTGAAGGTCTTGCACATGAAAATAATTGTATATGCATTTATGAATGATTTCGGGTATAATTGAATTGAGTTAGGATTTTTGGAAAGTTGGTGAATTTTGAATTTATATATGTTGAAAATATTATTGGTTAGTAGAATTGTGAGATTTGTGAATTTTGGTGAATTTAGGAATAAATTTAGGAGAAAAAATTTATAGAAAATAGGGGAAAAGAAATCAAAAAAAGATTTGGAAATAGTTGGATTATAAAGATAGAATTAATGGAGTTAGTTTAAAAAGAAACTTAGTTAGAGTTGGACCTTAAGAAAAGTGACAAGTGTTAAGTTTCTTTTATTATTTGTCAGAAGTAAGTTTGAGTTATCCGAGAGTTAAAAAGGGGTTTGTTCTTTTTCCTATGTTCTTTCCTTATTATCATCTTCTCCAAATTTCTTCCCATGCATAGAGTTTTCCATCAAACTCATTCTAAGAGTTAACTTTGCATTTTCATATCCCTCACCACTTCCTTTATTGCTAAGTGTTTCTTCTGCCTTAAGAAAAACCAGAAGTTGGTTAGTGTTCACAGCGGTTTACGTAAGTTTATATGGAGTTAGGGCTTGAAGATAGTTAAAGCTTTTGGAGTCTTCAACAAGTAAGTAGTGAATAAATTTGTTAGAGCTGTGGATTTTTGAAATAAAGTTGATGAATTTATTATCAGTGCATGATCATGGCATTTACGTATATTTATATTCTTGAACACTATGTTAAGGGGATGACAATTATGGATATGATGTTATTTAGTTTTGATGGATTGTTAGTGATCAGGTGTTGTGGAAATAGTTTTTGAGTTGGGAAGTAATTGTAAAATGATAGTTTAAGATGAGAATGAGTGTTTAAATGAAAATTGAGAGGAGACATGGAGTTTGAGGATGAAAGTTATGGTCCCTATAAGGGGAGATGCTCAGGAGTGAAGATAGTATCGTCTCTGATGACATCATATTATCTGTGATGACATCATATCATCTATAAAGACGTATCATCTATGAAGAAGTATCGTCTTCAGTTGAATTATGCTTCATCTTAAGTTGACCATCTGTACTGTCTTAGGTTGACTTCTGCTTCGTCTTAAGTTGACCATCTGTATCATCTTAGGTTGACTTCTGCTTCGTCTTAAGTTGACCATCTGTATCATCTTAAGTTGACCTTTTGCTTCATCTGCTTTCTGCTTCATATACTTTTTTCTTCAACTGCTTTCTACTTTGTCTGCTTTTTGCTTCGTCTGCTTTCTGCTTCATCTGCTTTTTGCATCGTCCGCTTTCTGTTTATGTATGGCCGAAACTTCTTTTCTGTACACTATTACACTATTTGTCTGATGCTATCGTCTGATCCATTTTTGACACTTCATATGATATAGTTTGTCTTAAAGATCTTCACAAAAGTTGTAGATCTCGAAGTCCCCTTTGAAATCGTCTTAAGATAATCTTAATCTGACATCTGTAGAGAGAGTTATCCTATTAGTCCCGAGATAGGTTCTGTATGATTGAGAACGAAAACCTTGTTTGATTCTTTCAGCCATAACTTTGTCGTCTGACCTCCAAATGACTTGATTTTTGAAGCATTGGATTCATAACAAATTTCTCTATCTTTTAATAAAAATCTATAGCTTTTGTTTTTTACTTGAGAAAGATTGATTGAATCAAAGTATGGGTATCGGTTGGAAGAGCATGAACTGGATATTTTATTAAACATGTTCCTGTATTTTGATGATGTCTTGATCTATAGGATTCCAAATAAGATTATTTTTAATTTGAAGTAAACTAGAGATATAGGCTTACAAAATACTTGAAGAATTCTTATTTTTATTCTTTATCTAGGATATTGAATTTCTAGATGGAAGTTGTATATAGTACACTACTATTGCTGAATGTGAACAACTCGATAATGTTTGAGGTATATCTTCCAAATTACCAAACCAAATTGAGTGATTTTGGTGTCAGTGGAAAGATAAGACTTAGAGGAATACTTCTATAGAAGAAAGTATGACCAAATTACATCAGATTCACTTTCTAATTGAATGTGAATAGTAGATTTGAAAGAGTGTCTTGGAAAAGTCGAAAAGTAAACCAATGAGAAATGAATTGTGATTTAATGGCTTTAGTGAGGCATAAGCCTAAGTATAAATTAAACATAGATGAGTTTTGATATGAGATTGATTTTGTTATGAAATGGATGGAAAGATACCCGGGATTGTCATAAACATGCATTGTACATAATTCATTTCCTATATGTGCATTATTGAACAATTATAATTATGCATATTATGATATATGTGTATGTTTTGCATAATATAGAGGAACGAATTGAGCACCATCCTCCAGACGTTGCCAGGACTTCGAGGCAATAGCTTCTGAAGCAAATCGTGAGTAACCTAGATGGTCTCACTTAATTACTTGTTTGCTTAGATTATGTTTTGAATGTGAATGTGAAGACCTAAATGCTTTATAATGTGAGTAATTGTGATACATGCATTCCATACATGAATGCATAATCAGATAATGGCAGTTGTGACCAGAGTAGCTACCGATCAGAGCTTAAAGCTCAACGAGTAAAAATAAGCCTCGAGATCAAAAGTGATTAAAAGCCTAAGGCTCACTATGTAAAATTAGCCCTGTATCCCCCAAGCGGATAAGGGACAGTTATTAATGAGCTCGGTATCCAAAATAGACACAGGACCGTTCAAGCACTCAATCACAACAATGTAATAATTGGAAAGTATCTCATGAGCATTTCATATGCATAATGTTAAGTATATTTGTTGGAATGAAATGCCAAAATTGCCTATGTTTATGTGAAAATGTGATATTTATGTAAAGTACAGTATGTTATTATATGTTATCTAAAATGATGTGTTACAAGAATTGAGTGAACCATCGATGATGGTTACCTCATTGAGTTTGTAAAACTCACCAAAATTGCAATGTTTTCTTTTTAGAACTGAGAGACGACTCTAACTACTGAGAGGCTATACCAGCCATGTAAATTGTGATTGGCAAGAGAAGTCAAGGTTCAAAGGTCAGTTAGTTGGGATTTTTTAGACAGATTAGTTAGATTGTGTATATTTTCCTCTTTCATGTAGCACTTTTGTATTAAGTTTTAATGATGTACATATTGAAAATGTTGAAAGACACAATATAGACATTCAGGTTTTATGAAATGAAACGAGGAAAAGTTGGTTTTAAAATATTATGGTTTTTCTATTGATGCTTTATAAGTAGATATTGATATGATGCCATGTGAAGTGAATGTAGTGATTGAACGTAGCTCGCCCTTATCATAAGATATATACCGGAATGACCTCTGGACGTCCCGATCTGTACCCTGTGGTAAGGGGGTGCTACATTCATCCTAGCACCTCCTTTCAGGGTAACTTTGCATGATCATTATGACAAGAAAAATGGTTTATTACAGTAACACTTTCTTCTAGACAATTGTTCCATTATGTTTCCAATTTCTAATAACACTAAAATTGTACAATTTGATTCTGTATAATGAAAGTTATATCCAAAAAAGTTCTAACTATTTTTAAATTGTAACAGAACTCCTAACTCAACTTGCTGTCAAATTTTGAAATGCTTAGAGATAGAATTAACATTTGAATTCTTAAGGAAAGTTGTATACTTATATCTCTAATTTATTCTAAATTAAGAATTAATGCATTTGGAAATAAAATAACAAAGTTTGTTCAATGTAAATTCTCCAGCTCATAATATTCCAGCACATATCTTCTTTAATTTCTCATATATGTATTTCCAATTCAGGCATCATTCTCATACTAATAAACATATAAGAAATATCAAATTTGCTACCTCCTTTTAGGCTTCCAATTTCAGCTCAAAACTTCATATTAAATCAAGTCTCCATGCAAGCAAATTCATCACCAACTTAAGATGAAAACAAGTTGATTTTGGACTGCAAGATGAAGGTAATTTTTAGCTGGTTTTCTTGGCTATTTTGTGTAAGGTAAAAAGCTGGTTTTGGTGCAACAATTTGGCTAAGGTTCAAGCAAAATACATAGGAGAAAGTTGGAGCAAATTTGGTGCAGAAAGGTTAGAGAAATAGTAGAAACATTGCTGTTGGAATTTGCTCCATCAACAAGCTAGTTGTCAACTTTAGAGCATAGCATTTGTCCTAAGGCATGTCTTACATTTGCCTACTCAAGATGTTACCACTAATCCACTCAAGATGCTACCATATGTCACTAATTAATCAGCCCATATGTCTCCTAATTATTGGTCCATTTGTCACACAATAATTGATCCATTTGTCAATTAATTGCTAGTCTATTTGTCACAAATTTAACTATGCCAAATGTCACTCAATTTTAGACTTAATTATCCAAAATTTTCATGTATCAATTTATCCTACTACTTGGCATCTGTCTTAGTCCAAATGTACATTTTAATCTATCAATTTTCCAATCCATAACATTTAATTCCAAATTTTCTAATTGAAATCCAATCATACCTAAACTCAAGACATATCAAAACACAATTCACATCGTCACAATTCACATCATGAACACTTAACATTTATTTCATATCCCAGAATAAGTCAATGAATGCATGTACAGTCATTTTAATGTGCAAAACTCAATATTCACGTGTATGTGTATGTCATATTTTGCAAAAGTATGAAATGCACTTTCTAATTTCTCATTAAACTCACTTATATACTATTTTGGCCTTAACATGGATAATGGGATGTTACATAACATAACCTATGTTAAATGACGTATCATATTTGGTTGTTTCCTTAATTAATCTATTTTCCTAATTCATAAGTGTTAAGTCCAAATGACTTTACTTATATGATTTTGATGAAGAACAAATAAAAAGGGGATGAAAAGCAAACGGAGAGATCTAAAAAGCAGATGGACAATACAAAAAGCAGACGGACAATACAAAAGCAGACGGACTTTACAAAAAGCAGACGGATAATACAAAAAGCAGATGGACAATACAAAAGCAGACGAACTTTACGAAAAGCAAACGGATTTTACAAAAAGCAGACGGACAATACAAAAGCAGACGGACTTTACAAAAAGCAGACGGACAATACAAAAGCAAACGGACTTTACAAAAAGCAGACGAACAATACAAAAAGCAGACGAACATTACAAAAGCAGACGGACAATACAAAAACAGACGGAGAATAAGAAAGCAGACACAGAATGAAACACAGACGGAGAATAAGAAAGCAGACGCAGAATGAAACACAGACGGAGAATGAAAAAGCAAACGCAGAATAGAAAAACAGACGAAGAAACAAAAGCAGACGCAAGAGTCAGTCTGAGTTAGTTACAGAACTCAACTGATTAACCATTTTTTTCAAGATTCAAGACGCAAGATTCAAGAAGCAAGAATCAAGAAGCAGTTACAAACGAAGGCTATAAATTTGAGTCAAAGTCGAAGAGTGCAAATTTAGCAAAAATGCTAGTTGACTCACGTATACGGAAACAAAAAACTTGTCTGAGAAATTATTGTGCAAATAAGCTGAGAGCTAATTTTTCTGTAACAGAGTTCAAACATTTTTGTAAGAAAGTAGAACAGATAGCCTGCAGAGGCTAAGAGTGAAAGAATA
>JANVCQ010684231.1:0-14572 GCA_025531925.1 Erythroxylum plowmanianum | reverse complement strand
TCATTTAAGTATATTAAATCTCATTAGTTATTTGAATAAGAGATATTATGTTTAATTAAAATAAATAATGTGATGTACTTACATTAATGGAATGTAAAAATAAAGATAATGAAAAGAGGTGTCATTCGAATTTTAAACTGATAACTAATTCCTCTCACTCTCTCTAACTATTAAGTTTTTCATGTATCTTTCTATCAAGCAATATAGGGAAAATAACGAAACAAAGGCCAAGAGAGAGAAAACAAAATCTAAGAATAATTTGTTGAAGATTATTGCAGATTATCTGTTTAAAAAGTATACGATGGATCAAGGTACATTTATGTTATTATGAAAAATTATTAAATTCTAAGATCCTGTAATTTATGTGTTTAAATTTACATGATAAAGTTTTCATGTAAGAAAGATAATATATCTTACAATAGTTCAGTGGAATGAACACTAGGAAATAGATGAAGTTTTTTCTCCTTCTAAGTGAGGGGCATATAAAAACAATGACTGACATGAAAACAGCTATCGAAAGGACAAACAAAAATGTGTTTCAATTGCTTGCATAACCATTCACGAAAAACGTCATTACGAGAAATTTGTGTAACACTTATATGATAACAATGAAACATAATGGTAAAAGAACGTGTGACACCCATATTAATTAATAACCATTACAGTTAAAGTAATTCTAATATAGCATCAGCAAGAGTACGATATTACCGAATGTAGTTAATTTAGAAAAATATACTTATAAAACCAAAAGGAGAATAACAAAAAATCAATAATATTTGATAGCCTAATAGTTGATATACGTTATACCTAGGGTTAGTAAATTTATATTTACATGTAAACATCTCGATCTAGCAACTGTTTCATTTTGTTGAAATGGGCCCTTCATATTTATTATATCTTCATACAAAAATAAATTTAGTACTTGATATTTGTGGTAAAACATTGTTCTAGGCCTCATTAACTACCTCAAAACACTTGGTTCCATATGAAAATCTATAAATGAAAAGCAAAAGAATAAGTTGAAAAAGAGTAAGATACAGAATATACATTCGGAAAATTGAAGAATATAATGTCTTTAGCAACTCTTGTAGAAGTATGCTCGTGTATTTTACGGTTTAGACGTTGAGAATGGACAGGCTGGTCATTGATCGTGAAGACTAGAAATGAAACCTAAAAAAGAAAAAGTGATTGGAAAGATGCTTATTCAACTCCACGTGTTTCTTTACACCTTCACTCTGTTGTACACTTTTTTGTCAACAAGTCTCTTAACTTTATGAATATTCTACCATTAGATTCGCTATTATGAACAACCATAATGCTTCTATTTTGTCTCACCCCATGACTTTTCTTGTTGCAATTTAGCTGAAAATGACATAGTTCTAGTGCCTTAGTTCCAGCTTCTTCTTTGCTTCTATCTAGCAGGAAACTGGTGCGAGAGAGAAAGAAGAGGTAGTTAGTGCAATAAATAGGAGAGGGTCATTAATTTAATCAAGGATTTTAGTTTCATTTCATAATTAGGTTTTTCAGTTTAGGGATTTTAAGAATTCTAAAGATTTTATTTAAGAACTTAACTAAAAAATTAACATAATTGAAAACTTAAATTAATTACAAATTGTTAATAATTTTAATTTTTTAAAAAAGTTAAATAGGCCTTGGTGTATATATACATATATATATATATATATATATATATATACACTAAATAAATATATACTAAAGAAGAAAACGATGTGTGTGTGCATATATATATATATATATATACTAAATAAATAAATACTATTCAAATTATATAAAATAAAATAAATAATATAATAAATATATAACAAGGTAAAGAATAACATAAAAGATAAAAATAAGTAAATAAATACATAAACAAGAAAGTAGAAAAGTACAATCAAATAAAACATACAAGCTATTAAAAGAAAATGTTTGGGCTAAGTAAGAAAATTTTTAGGCTAAATATGTAAAGGGAAATACTACATATTAGTAGTTTAGGCTAAATAAAAAAGATATAATACTCAAAGGAACATGTCTAAAATACATGAGAAAGAGAATGACCTCTCTATATGAGATCCTTTACTCGTATCATTGTACGCCAAAGTTTTTTATTGAGAGTCACGTCTTTGGTAAGTTCCAACATAGTTATATCATTCTTGATCACTTCTCCTCAAGCCTTTTTTTCCCCTTTTATAGCCCCCAAGTACAATCTTCTAACATCTTCTCACTATAGTGTTAGGATATCTCCTCTTAACATGTCAAAATCACCTAAACCTTGTCTCTCTTAATTTTTCATTAATATTAGTTACCTTTAATCTATCTCTTACCATTATATTCATAACCTTATCTCTTCTAGTAAGAAAATACATCCAATAGAGCATCCTCATCTCCTCCACTTTTAACTTTTAGTTGTGAACACATTTGATGGGTCAACACTCCACCCCATAGAGCATAGTCAACCTAGTTGCTAAACGATAGAATTTACTTTTGAGTTTGATTGATATCTTCTCGTCACTTAAAACTCCTGATGCACTTCTCTATTTAAGTCACCCTGATCTGATATGGTGAATTATGTCTACAACGATCTCTTTATTGCTTTGGATGATAGATCTTAGATACTTAAAACACTCTTTTTATGATATAACTTCTAAACTAATCTTTACCTCTACATCAAAAGTCATCCTATGGCCTTAAAAGTTATACTTTAAGTACTTATTATCCAAAGTTCTAGCTTGATATTGGCACTCTCTTTTGTCTCATCCATTAAAAAATGTCATTAGCAAATAACATACACCAAGGTACATCCCTTTGGATATTCTTGGTGAGCTCATCAACTATGATAACAAAAAGAGGCTCAATAAAGAGCCTTAGTGTAGCCCAGTATCGATAAAAAATGTTTTGTATTTCCTCTTATCATCCTTATTTTGGTTTTTACACTTTTATATATATCCTTAATAACTCGTATATAGCTAATATCTTCTAAATACCTCCACATGATTTCCTTAGGTACCCTATCATATGTATTATCCAAGTCAATAAAACCATATGTAGGGTAAGTTGTCTTTTTTCGTAATATTCTATTAATCTTCTAGGGAGATATAAAGATTTTTTCATGGATTTTCCTGGTATGAAACTAAACTAGTTCTTCGAAATAAGTGCATCCTTTCTCAGAGTCTTCTCAATCACCTTCTCCTATAACTTCATGATGTGAATAAGTAGTTTAATGTCACTATAGTTGTTATAGCTTTAGATGTTCCCTCATTTCTTGTATAAAGGAATTAGCATACTATGTCTCCACTAATCCGATTGGTCGTGAACTACAAGTGCATGGTTGTCGAAGTGAGTAATAAATTGGTAAGAACTGAGTAGTTTCCATAGGCATTACGAGAAAGTTCAATTCTATGCTAGCTAATGGTAATTGAAATCGGGTTGAGTGAAATTTTAGGAAATTAAAATTAATGCAAAGAAAATTTGTTGTTTTTTTAACTTAAATAAATTTATAAACAACTACCTAATTCAATGGGATTAAAATAACTATGAATATGACAAATTTGTGTAGTAACTAATTAAGAAAAGATTGCAACAATTGACTAATTAAAAGTATATAGTTCAACAAGAAATGACTTTCTCTTAGGGAATGATATTTTTGTCGACCTTAATATTGAATTAGCTATCCTCCACAATTGAAATATCCTAACCTTGTAGGTGAATTTTAAGAGTAATTAATCCCCTTTTCTCAAAGATGAATTAATTTACCCACTCTAGACATCACTTAGTAATCCCTTACTTAAGTTTTTCAAAGAGTTTCTTAAGTTCCAAAACTTCAATTTTCACCTCCTAAGTTTCTTGGGTCTCCCATCTCATAAGAAAATCCTAGTCGAAATTTTCTTTAATCTTCTAGCAAAACTCCCTTTTTTCAAAGGCGAATTTATACCAAGGCAATTTCCAATAATCCAAAGGAATAACAAATAAATCTAAGGAAAAATCAACAAGTATATAAATTTTCAATCATAGATTCCAGCAAAATTCAAAATTAAAGCATCAACAAAAACATCAAATCCCTAAGAGAAATTAATGTTCTAGCCACAAATCATCATGCCAAACAATCCACAAGCAAAAACCCTGTATAAACTCATGATGGAATCAAATAAAAATTAAGAACACGTCTCTAAATTGTAGCAGAATAATGTACTCTCTTCTTGAGTGGTGTAAAGTTATTCTCCTAGTCCAGCTGCTTCAACATAAAGGTTTCCATCAGATGTCTCCTCCACTAGTTGCTCACATCTCTTTTCTTCAACCTTGACATAGCTGCTTCATTTAATGTCCACCATGCTGCAACGTTGTATGTGGAGTAGCGAGTATGTGAGTGGTGAGTGTATGGTGAGTGAGGGCTATGCGTTGTAGAGGATTGGAGCTAACAAATCAAGGCTTACGTGTATGGAGGCTGGAGAGAAATCACGATTGATGCTTGGAGGCTTGTTGTTGGTTTAGAGGTGAGAGAGTTGCTGGAGAGATGAATGAAATGAGGCTTGTACATTAGTGAAGTGGTGATGTCTAGTGCGTGAATGTGGGTTGGAGCTTGGAAGTTGAGAGAGCTGGCAGTGGAGATAAGCGAAGTTGCGTTGATGATGGATGAGAGAGCTGCTAGAGAGGAATTAACAAGGTGCGTGAGTGATGGTTGTTTTTGGTGGATGGAAGTCTTGCTTGGATGTGCGTGTGTGAAAGAATAAAGGAAGTTTGGTGATTGACATGAGTGTTGAAGATTGGAGAGGAATAAATCAAATGTTGCGCCAATGATGCTGAAGGTTGGAGAGCTAGATGTTAGTCAATAAAGGTTGCGTCTTTTGATGTGTGTAAGCTGCTTGCATGAACAGTGAAAGGGTGGTGTGATTTTGGAGGCTGATGCATGTTTTTATGAGACTTGAATCATGAAATTTTGCTATCTCAGTCAAAAGTTATGATCAAAACATCATCAAAAGGTCATTTTAGCGATCCAAAATCTGACGCAAATTTTGGAAATTTATTTCTCCTGAATTCCAGCTTAGAAAAATCAGCAATTGGTCCCAAAAAATCCGTCAATGGGTCAAAAATTTAAGTATGAAATTTCAGAAATTTTGGCTAAACCAATCTTGAGATAAAAATCTCACAATGACTAAAGGTCAAATCTATCAGAAACCCAAAAATAATGCAATTCGAGTCTATTTGTTTCATTTATGCATTTTACGTCAACGAACCTCGAATAATACTAAAACATGATAAACTTGCCATAGATGAACATAAAATGAATGTAAATGACTCTGAATTATGTCCTAAACATATATGAAAATATGAGTGTATCAATATCAACAATTTCCATTTTTATCAATTTCCAATTTCCAACATTCACAAAACATACATCAACAATTTTCATTTCCAACAAATTTCAATTACAACATTCACAAAACATACTTACATACATCAAAAATTTTCATTTCCAACAAATTCCAATTACAACAATCACAAAACATACATCAACAATTTTCATTTTTATCAATTTCCAACAAATTCCAATTACAACTATCACAAAACATACATCAATAAATTCTATTTCTAACAAGTTCCAATTTCCAACAATCACAAAACATATATCAACAATTTCCATTTTATCAATTTCCAACAAGTTCCAATTTTCAACAATCACAAAACATACATCAACAATTTTCATTTCCAACAAATTCCAATTACAGCAATTACAAAACATGCATCAACAATTTCCACTTTTATCAATTTCCAATTTCCAACAATCACAAAACATACATCAACAATTTTCATTTTTATCAATTTTCAACAATTTTCAATTTCCAATAACCATAAAACATATATCATCAACAATTTCATTTTGTTATAAAACCAATAATTAATTTAATAAAAATCATGTGAGAATACAAAAATTATATATATGTTATTTATGGTATCATAATTTTCAAATTAAGAGTTAAAAAATTTTCAATTTGATTCTAAGGATCTTAACTCTTAACAATAGCCCTTTTGTATTGCCAACCGAAATACCAAGCCAATGCAAGTTCAATTTCTAAATTTTTAGATTTAAAAAGGGTTTTATTATATTCTAATTTTGTGTCTTAAATTGCAATTTTTTCTGGTCAACTTTCAAGGTAAACATGCTTCATTATGTTATAATTTATGTCCTTAAATAGCTTAAACTTAAAGATTCATTTCTATGATAATTTGCAACTTCATCTTGACCAAACCGAACAACCATAAACCAAACCAACACAAATGACATTTATTTCAGAATTCAAATAAACAAACACAACCAATTCAATTCAGTATTCAGAATTTCAGACCACATTCCAACTCCAGCCAATTCATTTCATACACAAACACCCAACCCAACCAATTCAATGTCCAGATTGTAGAATCCCAGATCACGCAAGAACACAAAAAACACCATCCACCACTCAAACCAACTCCAACACCGTGCATCATCCAACCAAAACCATCATCCTAATTCTAACATTCCAATGATCCAATCCAAGTATCCAACACAAAATTTTTTTTAATTAAGCATAAAATTTTTGAAATCAGAAAAAATAAAAAAAACCAACTTCGAGTCTTCAGGTTTTGTCATAGGTCAGAGTTTGGACGCGTCTCCGGTGGCTTCGGTGCGGTGTAGCGATGTTGTGGTGTGGTGGCTTCGGCGGAGAAGGCTGTGACATCTTCTGCGGAGAAGGTTGTACCTATAATGGTACAACCAAGTCTCAATATGTGTCATGGAAATATCAAACAACCTCTGTTTCTCAGGAAAATACAAGTCTTTGTTACATTATCGATCTTAGGGAGGGTCTTCCTGAATGGGTTACGATTGGGTTAACAGCTGCTACGAGTAATGTTATGCAGAGGCATGTACTTCAGTTGTGGGACTTCATGTCAGACTTGGAGATAGATGAAGCAAACAGAACAAATACTAAAAGGTTGCAACTGCTCGTACTTATATGTTGTACATGCATAGTAAAATTATCTACAGTGTGAACAACGCGTGGAAGAGATGGTATTGCTAAAGATTCAATAATGGAAGAATCAGAGTTCACATGTTTGCAACGGGCAAAATCAAGATACCAAGAATTTGAGATACTTGATGTGACATATAAGGTAGAGGAAGAGACTATACCAAAATCTGGTTGAATTTGTTGAAGAAAGGTGTGAAGATCCTTTAAAGAAAATTTGGGAGAGATGTTTTCTATTGACCCCTCAGTGGCAATAACAGTAGTGGAAGCAAGTTGAAAAGATTTAGAAGAATTACCTTGATCAGAGTTATGTTTGAGTCATTTTTTACTTTTAGAAATGTGATGCCCATAATTTTTGCGGTAGCTGCAAGATCCTTTGTAGAATTTCTTACCTAAGTTGTAAGAAGTTTGAGAAGAGGTATGAGTTACAAGAATAACATCAATAGATGAGATAGAATTTTCCATGCTAAGCATATTAAGGCGACTTTCCTTTGACATGAGCTCCTTAATCACAATGTTGAGATTAGATATAGTCCTTCTAAGAATAAGAGAGCAGTGAAAGAGTTCAAATTCATCCTTGAGAGTCATCAGTAAATTCCATATATGTTGACAATCTCAAAGTTCTTGCAATTCAGACAAATAGCTGTATGTTGTATGTCCAAGTTGTTGTTGTATGCAATGAAGTTTCCTATACAACTGAAATCAATGGTTATTATCAGATGTAGAATAATGATTTTTCAGAAAATTCCATACCTTTAGGGCTATGTCAAAACTTCAAATGTTAAGTTTGTCCACAGTGACACGGTTTCTTGTTTTTTCTCCCTCACTTTGTCTGTCCACAGTGAAACGCTGTCCTCGAGTGCGGCAATGAACGGCGCCATGGCTAACCTCTCTTTAAATGACGCTGAGGAATGCTGGCACCAGGAAGACTTGGAAGGGGCCACTACCGACTCCAACGAGAACTCCTTAGTGGGTCTGTTTCTCACCAAGGCTATTATCAGTACCGAGGCTATGAGCAATACTTTGGCCAACATCTGGAGGCCGGCAAGAAGCGTTTATATCTCAAAATTAGGGGAAGGGCATTTTAAGTTCAAATTTTTCCATAAAGTAGACGTGCAAAGAGTTCTGGATCGCGTCCCGTGGAATTTAGCAAACACCTACTGGTTCTCCATCCCTTGGCAAAAGGGGAAAATCCAAGAACAGTCCCAATTAGTTTTGTGACCACTGGCTACAAATTCACAATCTCGCTCCTGGGTTTATGTCAGAGACAATGGCGAAGAGATTTGGGAATTTTATGGGTAAATTTGTTGAATATAACCCACCAGGTTTCACTGGTACCGCCAGGCCATATATGTGATTGAGGGTGTCTATCGATGTCTTTCAACCTCTGTCTCATAAAAAGAAAATAAGCCTCGCTGATGGAACAACGATATACGCAGATTTCAAGTATAAAAGGCTCTCATCGTTTTGTTATCTTTGTGGGTGTCTTGGGCATGTGGACTTCTACTGCGACTTGAGATTGGAGAAGCAAGCTTTAGACCTTGTTTTCTAGTGGAATGATGATATTGTGGCCTCGATCCAGCGGAACAATCCTATCACGAGCTCTTGGTTGCGTTCAAAGGATGGTGGGAAGTTAAGGAAGGACAGATACCAATTTGGGGGATTAAAAATACCATACCCACGTATGCAAACTTCGACCTCCATCGTGCATCATCCTGCAGACAAGGTAGCAGGGAAAAAGAAATGTGCTGAGTATGGGACTGGGCTTGCTGGAATACTTGAAGGGGAGACTTCGGTAGACATGGACCATGATTTGGCGAATGAGTATAATCCGATGTATGTGGATGAAGGTACGAAAAGACAGTGGCAGGAACACCTACAACTTCTTATCATTTCTGGCAACACATATTTGACTGGCGCACACCTCTTGCATAGCTTATCGCAAGAACAATTCCCAACAACAGGCACTGCTCTGCAGGCCTGCCACCATGAAACTCTTTAACTGGAACTGTCAGGGAGGTGTTTGTAATCTATCGCCATAAACCTGCGATCATTTTCTGATGGAAACTATGATCGAAGCATCTCGTTTGGATAACATCAAAGGATTTTGGGATTTTATTCTTGGTTTGGAGTGAATCGTTTTGGCAAAGGGGGAGGTCTTACTCTTCTTTAGAATAAGGAGGTGAATGTGAATGTGCAGGGTTACTTGAATAATATCATTGATGCTGTTATTTCAGGTATGGAGGGGGGCAGTTGGAGATTGACTGGATTCTATGGTTTCCCCAAAGACAACGACGTACTGATTCCTGGAATCTTCTCTGCCCTTTGGCTTCTCAGAGCCATGATAAATGGCTTTGTATGGGAGATTTTAATGATCTGCTTTCACCCATGAAGAAACAAGGGGGAGTTGAACATCCTAACTTTCTTTGTGCAGGCTTTAAAAGTGCTTTACAGGATGCTCACCTTTTTGAGGTACCCATCTCAGGTTCTTTGTTTATGTGGGAACGATGTATTGGGCCCAATATAGTAATGCAGGAAAGATTGGATCGAGCTATAGCCACTAGTGACTTCCTTCACCATTTTCTGGACCATCTCTACTTTGCCACTGTTATTACTATTTCGGATCATATGCCCCTTATTATTGCTCTTGACAAATCTTTCCACACATGGAGTCGGAAGAGGTTTAGATTTGAAAATTCCTGGCTCCTTGAATCTGCTATTCTGAACGTTGTGAAGGAAGCTTGGAGGGGGCCGGGTTTAAGTTGTACAATGGCTAAAAAGTGCTCTTGTTGTGTGGCATTGGACTTAAGGGGTGGTAGGCTTAATCGGGAATTAATTAAAAAGAAGAAGGAAGTGGGAGCTGAATTAGAAGTACTATTGGACAATTGTAGTCAAGATGATAATGTCGAGGTAGGGAGATTGAAGGTTGAATATAATCAGTTACTTGAGCACGAAGAAGTTTGATGGAGGCAGAGATTGAAGGCATTTTGGCTGAAGGATGGAGATAGAAATTCTAAAATTTTCCATTTCCAAGTTAATGTACAACGGAAATCTAATAGAATCACAACCTTGAGAGATAGGTTGAATAACCGGGTGTCGGATCCACAAGGCATGCAGGCAATAGTGGGGCGATATTTTTCATATCTGTTTCGTAGAGAAGTGGCCGATTATAGCTGGGTCGAACGTACTATCCCATGTTGTGTAACCCAAGCAGACAACGAGCGACCTCTAGCTCCATTCTCGAAGGAGGAGTTTAGAGCTGCACTCTTTCATATGCACCCGAATAAGTCTCCTGGCCCGGATGGACTAGACCTAATCTTCTATCAGCAGTTTGGGGAGGTGATCGGAGATGACATTGTCAAAGACTGTACTACGTGGCTTATATCAGGTACTTTTTCTTGCTACATTGATAGATACATTAATTTTTTTAATTCCAAAAATTGCGCATCTTAAATATGTGAAAGACCTAAGACCTATAGCTCTATGTAACATCTTGTACAAAATAGTGTCTAAGGTCTTATCCAATCGGTTGAAACACATCCTCCCTCACATTATTTCTAAGTACTAGTCTGCATTTGTCCTGGGACGATTAATATCTGATAATGTGTTAGTTGTTTTTGAATTAATTCATGGGATGAAAGCCAAAAAAGGAGGGTCGGGAAGTGTTTAAAATTGATATCTCCAAGGCATATCATAGAGTACATTGGGGCTTCCTTGAATCCATGATGACTTCTTTGGGATTTGATGCGAGGTGGATCCAATTGATGATACTTTGTATGAGGAATGTCAAGTACCCGATTTTGTTAAATAGATGTAAGCTTGGCCCTATTATTCTCGGTAGAGGTATCCGTCAAGGGGATCCTATTTCTCCTTACCTCTTCATTATTTGTGCAAAAGGTCTATCTTGTCTCCTTAGTCAAGCCGAGAGCTGAGGTTCCATTCATGGGTGCTGGGCTAGCTCTTGAGGACCCCGAATATCTCACTTATTCTTTGTCGATGATTCGCTACTCTTTTTTACTGCCTCTGAGATAGAATGTGGTGCCATTCAAATCATTTTGAAGGACTATGCAACAGCTTCAGGTCAGTCTATCAATTATCAAAAATCGGGCATTTTGTTTAGTCCTCATGTTAGACTTGATGAGAGGAGAAAATGCTCCGATATCCTTGGGGTTTACACCCCATTAGAATAGGGGAAATATTTGGGGCTGCCATCTTTTATTGGGAGAAGCAAGAAACATATTTTTAATTATAAAATAGATAAACTATGGCATAGGGTGAATACCTAAAATAATAGATTTTTTATCAAGAGCTGGTAAGGAGGTCCTCTTAAAATCTGTTGCTCAGGCCATTCCTTCTTACTGTATGAGTGTGTTTATGATTCCAAAATCTATTTGTGAGGAATTGCAAAAAATCATGAACTCATTCTGATGGGGTATGAAAAAGGACGGGGGGGAAATCTTCACTAGATGTCCTGGGACTGAATGTGTGACAACAAAGCCGATGGAGGCATGGGCTTTAGAGACTTAAGGTGTTTTAATTTAGCAATTCTAGCTTTGAAGACTGCTTACATATTCCGACACTCTCTTTTTTCGGGTGTTTAAGGCTAAATATTTTCCTAGAGGGAACTACATGAATGCTAGTTTGGGATCTAACCCAAGTTTCACATGGAGAGGTAGCTTGCAAGCCAAAGGAGTGTTTAAATTAGGGGCCAGAATTCGGATAGGAGATGGGGAATCAACCAATTTCTATTGGACCCGTGGACACATAAGGACCCGAACTTTAGATTGCTTGAAGGCCTAGGGCCTCAGGATTATAATCTGATGGTTCATGACTTCCTTAACCGGGAAAATAGCAGATGGGATGTAGAAAAGCTCCAAGAGGTATGTTGTGAGGAAGATGTGAATTATATTTTGACGATCCTATTAGGCTTGAGGAGTAGGCCTGACAAATGGCTATGGCACTATGATAGGAGGGGGAATTATATTGTTAAGTTTGGTTGCTACCAAGCCCTTATTTTGAAGAAGGGACCTTATGATGAGTGAGATGAGATATGGAAGTTCTTGTGGGCCTTAAAGATCCCTCTTAAAGTTAAAACATTCATGTGGAGACTTTTAAGGGACATTCTTCCTACCAAAGAAAGAATCTTTAGAAGAGGAATCGATAATGACTCAAGTTGTGGCCACTATGAAGGCAATGGAGACTGTTTCCATATTTTTATGGGCTACTTTGTAGCGAGAGAGATTTGGACTGAATTTGGCTTAGATTTTAGATCTTTTAGGTTGACCATGTTTATTTGTATCTGTAATGCTTCCAAGGCTATCCTTGTGAATATAATGAGGAATGCTTGCATGGTTTTATGGCAAATATGTTGCTGCCGCAATAAACATGTTTGGGAAGCCAAGATTACACCTTGCTCGAAGGTCCTAGGGAAGGCAGCTTCGTTCTTTCAAACTTGGACAGCAGCAAAAGACTTGTATAACCCGATTTCTGTTGTCTCATGCAGATCAGGCCACTCTCCCCTGTCGGATGCCACTAACGCCGGTGATCCACATACAGGATGTTGGGTCCGTGGGTTGTAATTACAGGGCTTGGATCCCCCCACCCACACAACCACAACCTTATGTTGGACTGGGGCTTGAGTCCCCCAATCCAACTCGGTACTGTCCTATTTGGTCATGGGTACGATTCAAACCCATGATCTCAAGATTTTATAGCTTCCATCTGCTCGCCTCTTACCATTGAGCTAACTACACAATAATTATTCTAAGGATTTTATCTTTACAAATAATAATTAAATAATTAACAAATTCATAAAGATAAATAATGCCTTTAATTAATTAATAATAATATCAAACAATTATTTACAACCAAAATAAATTGGCTGCAAGAGCATAAATTAACATAAAGAAACTAAGAGCAGCACGTCAAGATGTCCTGTTCCTAGAAGTCAAAGTGTCCAGTTTCTAGAGGGAATTGAAATGAGGAAGATGATGAAACTCACTGATAATGAGACCGTGTCTTACAATTCACACCACATAACATCTTCAAAGTGGAGAGGCTGTGTTGGTGGTGGTCCACTAAACGTTATGCTCCATAGAAACTTCGGTTTCACCATGAAGACCATGAAAAATGATGATTGGAGCATGGTGAGGGCAATACAGCTGAGACCACTGTCCAGCTCAAGTGGCTGAGATGATACGCCGTAGTTGACTTTCACTGTTCTTCTACAATTTTTCTTTGGTTCGGCCTTTACCCACCCAAAATCAGAATTTAATCCACAGATGCTAAATTTCATATATTAGACTGCACTTGATGATTGCTAAAGGTTGTGACTTGTGACTCGGCATTCCACCAATAATTAAAATAAACAAAAATCTGAGTTTTAAAGTCAAAAGTTAATAAAATATGAAATTTAGATTCAGAACTCCTCTTATTTTTTCAAAAATATACTTTTTCATTTTCATTTATTAAAATTGTTTATAAAATTAAAAAAATTAAAGTTTTGGTATATGTGAGAGAACCATTAGATCCGATTTCAATAGCATTTTTAAACATAAATGTAGTGAAAAGTTTAATTAAATTTTTTAATATAATAAAATATATCTTGATAATTTAAAATAAGAAAAATAAAAATATTTCTATATTTAAATATGCGAGAATCGATCCTTAATACTTAACTTCTAATTGTTTTCATTTCATTTCTATTTTTTTGTTTTAATTTTTAGTTTTTAATTTACGTTTTTCTTTAAAAAAAATGACTTATTTAGTTTGTTAATATTTATATAGTTATATTTTAATCACTGGTAATAATTATATATTAGATTAAAAATTAAAGAAAAATATTTTAAATTAAATAAATTTCCTTTAATATCTTATATAATATTTATTAAGGAAGTATTAATAAATTTTATTTTTATTAAAATAAATAATTTAAATTAATTTTTTATTATAAATTAATATTTATTTAAATATATTTTAATTATTAAATCAAAATTTATTTGAAATTCATATATTTTGAAGATGTTTTAAATTTAATTATATTTATTAATAATTATGAAAGTATATTATTTATTTTAATTAAAATTAAATAATTCATGATTCATATTAATAATTAATTTTATTTAATTAAATATACAATGTTAAATTAAATTATTTATAGTTCTTACAAATAATTAATATATTAAATATTTAGTTGATAATAAATTAGATTGTAAACAATCAAAAACTACTTTTATGGTTTTCATAATTTTTGAAAACTTGAAGAAAATAAAATTGAAAACAAAAATTAAAAAACTCAATCAAACATTTTTTACTAAATTAAAAAATAAATTTAAATTTAAAAACAAAGAGAAAATTACAAAATGCCACTTCTAATATAGAAGAATCAAACTTTTTTTTTGAAATTTTAAAAGGGATATATTAGCAGAGCAGAAACTTATGCACAATCCTTCTCAAGGATCCTACAAACAGTAAAAACCTACACTACATAGAATGTGTAGGAAAATCCCGGGAGGTACATCACATGTACCAGCAGCGGAAAACAAAAATTTTTGTTACCGGGACCTTCCCGA
>JANVCQ010684221.1:0-14572 GCA_025531925.1 Erythroxylum plowmanianum | reverse complement strand
CTTCATTTAATATCCATTAACTTGCATTAAAAGCCTCAAATTAATTTGAACATGCTTAAATACTAAGAAGGAGGAATTGGGACCCAACACGTTTAGACTCAAGGTTGCCCCTTTGCTATTTCAACAAACTATGATGAAGATCTTTGAGCCCATTCTTCACAGTGCTTTGTTCTATATTGATGACATCTTGTTGTACTCTAAAACTCATGAAGAACATCAGGCTTTACTACAATCTTTCTTGGATCTCATGAAGTTACATGGCATTATGCTCTCAACAAAGAAGAGCCAAATTGGAACGACCTAGGTCGACTTTTTGGGTATACACTTCCACAATGGATTCTATTAGCCTATACCATATATTGTTAGTGAACTACTGCATTTTTCTGATGACAATCTCATAACCATAGGGATGTCAATAGGTCGGGACTAGCCGACCCTTCATTTTTGACGTTTTGGTCGGGCCATGGGTAGAGCCGGCTTGAGCTTAGCTCATACCTAGTTAGGTTGAACAATTTTGGCCTATGGCATGCCAATTGTTAATTATATTAGAGATTTCATCCCTTACATGACTGATTATACATCGTCTCTGTCAAAGCTGCTACAGAAGAATCCACCACCATAGGGAAAAGAGCAAACTATAGTCATACAACATCTAAAGTAAGCCTGTCAACTTCCACCAGCTTTGAAGATTCTTAACAAAGGCTAGCTCATTCTCCAGCCTTGGAATGCTATTCTCACCAAAAGTATTTCACACTATAAATTCACCATTCACCTTACCAAAGGTAACATCCTAGCTGATTTCCTATCTCTTCCTTTCAATGTGATCATTACCTTGAATCATATCCCTCTCCTCCTTTCCATGGCTAACCTACCTACTATTGCCAAAACAAAGAAGTTCTTTTCTCCGATTACTAGTGAACCCAATAATGTTGCAAAAATTGCATCTCTTGCCTGATTAAGCTTGTTCTATTAACTACACCTTTTCCTCAGCCAGAACAATTCACCTTACGGACCCTCTCTATTTAACCTTAGAGCATCATACGTTAATGTATTCTTTCTTAATGGTCCACTCTCCGAGAATGCATTATGGTATCTCAGGGCTCTCTCTACCTTTTACACCTATGCTGTCACCTTACCTCCTATACAGGCCTACCAATATATCTGTGACTAAGATAATAAAAGTTCTCTGTTATGGACTTTCCTTGAGTGGTATCAACCACTGGAATAATGGAGAAAACAACTTTCCATGGTTATTTAACAACATCGATTATGGGAAACGCCATTAAAGAAACAATATGAATACTGTTTCTCTATTTGCCACTATCCATATCTCACACCATGTACTCATGTAATCTACTATGACAATAAAGTCTATTTTCATCACATTTCACTCTACCGGCCAAGGTATAAGGAAAATGTCCTTAAATCTTTTAGAAGTTTTCTTAAGGATATCAACCATTTTCCTCAGCATATACCTGTCATCCCTACTTCTCTTAGATCCTACCTAGAAAAGTTTATTTTTGGTGAACCTGAAGCATCAGAAGTAGACATACCAAGATCAAACAACCTAATATATTCTGAATCTGATGATATAACATCAGTGCAAATTTTCTCTGGTACTGCAAGTCCTTATGGCCTCAGGCCTCCTTCTTCCAAAATGTACAAGTAATGATGATATTTTCGTCTTTAATGAAGAAGAGCTTAATCAATTCCTACAAAGATTCTGCATAGACGATGCTGCCCCAGCAAAAGACAAAAGACATATAAAGCTCATTATGACATTGACAACTCAAGTGAAGGAGCTTCTCCTTCAAACCTCCATTCGTGGTAAGAACCAATTCAAAGTGACTAATGACTAAGACTCCACTGCTTACTATGGGACTCTTATATTAGTTGTCTTCATAATTACGTGTCTTTTCTAAAGTGTCATTATATTTGTCAAAGAATCCTTGGAGTTCACATCTTCTTTAAAGATTCTTTGTTATCCTTTAGAAATATTTGGGACCCATGTGTTTCCCACTTTTTACTATTTGTTTTTTTAAGTTGTATGAATAATTGTAATTAGGGAATCTTTTCCCTAAAGTTGTTTGTTTTATTCCCTTGCTTAGTCTTTAAAAGTAAGGCTTCTCTTTTGTTATATGCAGAGTATGTTGTATTAAGAACTTGCTTTCATGAATGAAAGTTTGAGTATTTTCTATCTTATGGCTTTTTTCTAAGTTCTCCCTCTCTTGAAAGCTTGATTCTTGAATAATATAGTTTTGGTCATACAGAAAGACAAGTATGTTTTACATTTCCTATATATCAGAAAGTTGTAGACCATAGATCCTATTTGAAGTCGTTAAAACGGGGAGACATCGGAGGTGTAAGATTTCTTAGAGGCAAGCTTTGAAATTTTGTGCCCGTAGAGAAAAAGGGCTAATGTATCTCAACCAATATACCTGAAACTTGTACTATGATCTTGCTTTGTTTTCCCTTATTTTTGATGGATGATCTGTTCCTAAGCATTAGATTTGGTATTCCCAGAACCCTGTAACTAGAGGTGACCTCGTAAATTTAATAGCTTATACAACAAATGCAGTTTAAAAAATACGAAATATACTACTATTATGAGTTATAATTGCAAACTACGAATTATACTGCAATAATGAGTTACTGTAACAATTGCAGACGATGTGACATAATTATAAAAAATACTCAAAATTACAACAAGGATTCATATTGGTTATAAAAAATACTCAACTATCTACTATCTTAGATTAGATCAAGTGTAGATCTTCATCTATTGGCTACACCCAGTGTTTCTCATGGCTTAAGTTTAACAGTTTTCAGTTTGACGTCAAAGGTACGATGGTGCAAAGCCATGTTAACCTTCTGTTCCGACGAATCAACCTCTTATTAGTCAAAGACAGGTATTCCATTCACTATGGTCAAGCCTACTCATTTAATATCGATCAATTTGGAAACTTGTATTTATAAAATATTATTTTTATTTAAAAATTTAAAAGAGAAGCAATGAGAACGTAGACAAAAGGTGGATATCGCCACCACAGTTGCCCTACTGATGTTGCTGTGTGAGTTCATAAGCTACACTTTTACACTTAATTGATTTTTAGCAGCCATCCACAAAAATTGGCAACCACAAGGACAGGAACGGATTTTAAGTCCTCTGACGACCACTTGCAAAAATTGGCAACCACAAGGACAGGAACGGATTCTAAGTCCACTGACGACCACTTGGAATGGCTTCCACGAGCGTCAACTCTTCTATATCTTTCACAGCTTGTGCAGCAGCATAGATTATCATTTTCCTTATCTGTTCGATATCATGTCAGGAAATTACGCCTAGAAAAATTCTGGGTGATGCCAACCAAATGTTACCACAGAAATGGCTTACCTCAAGTTTGTCTTCTCTAGCCTTATGATTCTTTGGAAGTTGCCGGAATTCCTCTGTTAAGCGCAGGCATTGGTGCACATTTTCAGGGGAGACAAAATCAACAGCAACTTTGGTACATGACTGATCAGTGAAAACAAACAGGTCAGTGCAGCGCCAGAATTTGAATCACTTTTGCATGTTTGCCAGAAGATGCATACATTTTTTTGATGAATTTTTACCTTGAGATTTCTAACTTGATGTGGGCATCCAGCAGGAATGAAAACAGCCTCTCCAAGTCTTTGTTCAAACGTCCAGGCTTCAACTCCTAAGAAAATAAAAGAATAACAGTGAGTAACTTCTGAAAAGGAAACGAGAACTAGCAATGCGAAATACTAACCAAATTCCTCCTTCAACTTCCTTTTATGCTCCTCGCTTAGGTAAAAGCATTGGTCATGAATTGGGTGCATAACCTACAAGAAACCAAGATTAGCTGTTACATGATAAATAACAAGGTCAGACCGAAAGCATTTGGGTGATTCTAAACGCTACCTGTTCTACTGCAGAGCAGTAAGTGTGCCTAAACTCTTTGGAATGCTTTCGAAGATATGCCTCTAATTTGGGAACATCCTCTCTCCTGAAAATATCCCACAAAGCACCTCCTGCGCCATCTGTTTCATCCTTTCTCAATTCATTACCAGAAATCTCAAGTTTTTGCATTGTTTCTGGCGGTTCAAGATGTTTGTCTAACTTATCTTGATGCAGTTGCTCTTTCTCATCCTGAACCCTGTGTTTTCTTTTCAATGATGCAATTGCAGATTGGGCTTCTTCACTCAATGGCACCTCTGCTATATGTGTCAAAATGTTCACCTGCATTAAACAAGGTTATTGAAGTTATCGACTTGTGGAATAAGTACAAGATTCAAATTATAGGTCTGAACTTTTGCATCCATCAGAGTTTAAAGCTTATAGAGAAAACTTCTCGATCCTCATTCACTGTCCACATTCTGCCGAACGAGCACAAAGTCGAGTTGTGGGAAAAATAGCAAAAACACATATAAGACTCTTCCTTTCCAGAACTCTAAGTCATCTATTGCAACTAAATAGCTAACAAAAACATATAAGACCCTACTTTACAGAACTCTTAAGTCATCTATTGCTACTAAACAGCTTCTTTTGTCATAGTTGTATTAACGAGATGATTGCTGGAACAAAGTTGTAGGTTAAATTAATATTAAGTTATTTATAATTATAAAAAAATTGAGTTGTTTTGATAAATTTTTATACAACTTGAATTCCACCCTAAAATCTTTCAAACTTTTTCTGATAAACGTCCTAACTTACCCTCAAAATTTTAGAAAAATTCAAATAAATTCTTAAGATTTTGATGTTTGTAAGTTGAACTTTAACATTAACAACTATTTATAAAACAACCCTTATTAAGGATGTCAAAATTAAAATGTATAAGAAATAAAAGAAACCATAAAAGTTCTATTATTGATGTAATAAAATCTAAACATTAAAACATTTATAGGGTAAAAATGGGAAAAAATAATAAAAACACGTATAAAATCCTTACTTTAGAGAACTTACGGACTTTCTATGAACTTCCTCTTATGGTAACTGGAAAAAATAACAACTTACTGACTTATTATTGACTTACTCTTAAGATCTAAAGACTTCAAATTTAAGGCCTAACATATCCAACTATAAATAAACTAGACAAATCTAGTTCCACGTATCATTTAAACTTGCCTTCAAAGGACTCTTGGCAATAATATTTGAATGTTATATTTTGAAAGTAGGATATTGATATATTGAAACATTGAAGTGTTACATTAAAAAGATTTTTAATTGCGAATACGTTGACTTAAGATTTTTGGTTATTTTTATTCTTTATATTTGATTTTCAAAAAAAACTATCATTAAACACAATTGAGTCTTATTAAATTTCAAATTAAATGCTTAGGAAAATATTTGAACCAAATAAATTATTTATTTATTATAATGAAAAATTGGGCTCCTTTTCATTTTATAATGGTAAAAAAAGAGCAAAAGACAATCTTTCCTGTAATCACTAATTTCACTAACGCCTTAAAATCTTGTAGAAGTCGCCGTGCGTACTCATAACTCTTGAGTTAAATCTTGCCATTACAGATATTGACAAAGTACGCATGACAGACTTTTTGCAAGTCCAGACAGGTATTCATCCAAAAAGATCAACATAAACATCATTCAACGCTCCTAATACGGACAGTCATGTCGTTTAGCCCCATTATTATTTCAAAGAGGCATAGCAAGAATCTATAATTAACGACATAAATGTATCTAAAAAACGGTTTATTGTTTTATTATATTTAAATATCATTATTCATATATATTCAAATATAATAATATTTAATATATATTAAAATAAATTAAATACAACATTAAATTTTTATTTATTATATAATAATATTAATAAACAAGATGATTAATCTCTATTTTATTTGTAATTCATATTTTATAAATAATTAATAATTAATTTGATAGATTATCAATGTTAACACTTAACAAATGAAATAAAGATTTTAAAAAATAAAACTAATATTATATAAAATTTTAATAAAATTAATGTATTATCGTATTAAGTTAATAAATTTTTAATATAAGTATAATGTACAAATATAATAAATCAATAAGATCAATATATATGGATAACATTCATTCACATTTTTAAAGCCAAAAAGTTCAATAGAATTTCAACCAATGAAAATTTTAATGGAATTAAAAATATCATGTCATCATTGACAATGACATTTTTGTAAATTCGTAAAAATCAATTAGTGAACTCCATTGTCACGTGCAGGTCACATAACATAATGAAAGCCACCAACAAAATTAACAAATAATAATAGTAAGGCCCACATAGCATCGACGCGTGAGAATAAAGTCTTATCAATAGATCTTTAAAAATAATAATAAAAAAAGAAATATCACATCAGTAATAACATGACGCTTACTTCATCCATTGAAACCGTTAGAATTGAACTTGATCGTTTTAAGTTCAAATTGTATTATGATTAAAAAAAAACTTAAACTTTAAATTACACTTCTTGCCACATTTTTAAAAGAGAAAGTTAGCATCCATCTTGGATAACCATGACAATTCCACACACTGAATTTTTAAAATACACGAAGTTTTAGTATAATTACTAAAGCCGCATAAAAGGTTAGTGTTTTTTTAACCTAAAAAGGAACGATGAAAACTAAAGTTCAAGAAAAAATGAAAATAGATAGGGTTAATGACAAAATAGTCTTTGATGCGAATAGCAATTAGATCAATAATGAAAAAGCAATCTTGAATTAATTCTTTATCTTATCAATAATAAATTGATTAAATTAACTCATTGTGACATTCATTAACAATTATCAACTGATTAAAAATTTAGAAACAATATACTTAAAATATTTAGTTGACATTCATATAAAATATTGATCGACTAAATTATCAGTGCAACACATGCTAAACAAGATGATATTCCTAGACAGTTATTAGACAATCACTTATTCATAAATCTTGCATATAACGTTTTATGGAAAAGCTTACCATGCTTAGACCTATCCCATTCAAAGGTAAGTGATAAACTTTACAAGAACGACTGCTTTTACTGATCCTAACTTCCACCATTTCAGTTGAAATATATAGTCAAACATTTGGGATAGTACAAGTAATTAATGGAAGATAACTCATTGCAAGAAGCTTTGCAGAGTTCCATTGCCATTAATTGATGGCTCCTAATTTTTTTGACAGCATCTAAGTAATTATGTCTTATAGTTCTTTATTATCTCCTTATGTCTTTTTTCCTAGATAATCACCTTGGAAGGGCTTTTAGTTTAAACCGCCATAGCTGCCAACCCAAAATTGCCCTGCCATGTATAGTTTGAAAATCTTAAGATCTGCCATAATATTACTCGGAGATTTTTAAAATGGGGCCGGATTTGCTCACACCTCAACAACTTAGGGTTTTGATCTTCTCCTAAGTCTACCATTATCCTTTGTGGCTTCGGACGAGGGCAGTCAATTTGGTAATGGACAGAGTCTTAACACAAAAACCAAATTGCTGAAACACTCATGTTCTGCATTATGCACAATTTTTCCTCGAGGAGCCATAGTTCTTGTGACATCCAGAGTGAACAAATTCGAGCCAACATCCACTTGAGCAATTGGATGTGAATAAGGGTTCTAATAAATCAACCTATTTTGTTACTAATGTCGGTAAGAATCTCCTAAACATGAACTTCTGGAGATAAATAAAGCAATTTGATCCAATCATTTAGAGTTCTAAGAATTGTACTGTCTGGGAAAAACAAGGGAACTAGCTTCAAATCAATTACTATTCTACACTATTCTTCACAGACCTCATGTGATAGCAAGTTAATCTCCACAGAATATCCCCCTTATTGAGATCCACGACATCAATTTACTTTAAGTTTCAAGAGTTAACTCTTTTAAAGAAGAAAATATCCCACTTAATTTGCCAGAGACACATTGTTGCCAAGGATTATCTCCATAGTTCACCAAATACAGGAAGTTGTGCTGCTGGAAAGCTAAATTGTTGGCCATTCGATTGACTCTGAGGACTCCCCATTCAAAGATCATCGTCCTAGAACTCTTACCTAAAATTTATCCTATTCTCACAAGGAGCAATAGTTTTAACATCTTCAATAACTTTGTTCAACCTCTCCAATGAGAGCTTTTTTTTGAAAGAGAACCTCTGTGCCCAAGACTCTTTCGGGACTTCAGTTTAACTCCCTCTCCACTAGTATACCATGCCACATCATCCAGGAAGGTGTTCCATTTTGCATAGGAACTTGACCCTTTGCTCTGGTCCCCCCACCAGAAAGAGAGATTTTAAATTTCCAGGTGCAAGTTAGCTAGAGAGCAATCTAAAGTGTGTTCAGAGGAAAATATTCCTAAAAGACTTCTAAGAGTGCGTGAAAACTACTATTGACCAATATGAGCAAAAGATGACTTTTTCCTTTATAATTAGCCATAAAAGACAGAAATAAGTAAAATATATATAAGACAGAAATAAGTAAAATGTATATAAAACATGTCAGAAGTTTAAACATACCGCATCTGACATATCACAATGAAGTTTGGTCACAGAGTCCCCTCTTCCAAGCTCTTCTCTTGTGCCATAAGCAATATAAGTTTTTGGACCCAAGTCTGGTTTCAGGATATCAGTCGGTAACTTTGCAGCTAGATTAAGAATTCCAGCTTTTGGATCGCTGTACTCTTGAAATGGCAATGCACTTATAAACTCATCACAGTGTCGTGGTAGGAGATTTTCAAACTTATCTGATGGGGGCCAGTCCTTCAGCTTCAGCATCTCAGGCCAAAAGTTATAATATGATCTGCCATTGGAATAGCCTTCAAAAAACTGACGGGTATTTATTTCCACCTGCAAAACCATCATAACCAGAATCACTATGAACAACAACATGACTGAGTTGTAAGTGAATGAATATCTGAACAGAATAGAAACCATAAAAATTTCTTTCTGGACCTTATAAGCAAAATAAAATTTCTTTTTGCCACTATAAATACAGAGTTTATAATATTCATCTTTCATTCAAAAATTGCAAGGATGTGATCATAAACCTCACAACAAGCCAGGCAATCAATAGCTTTCACTTCAGACATCCTAGAGCTGACTTCTGAATCCACATTTTCACATAATGCACGCCACATGACCATTGGCTCCCAGCTCAAGTGATTTGTTGCTTCAAGAACATCACGAACTATAACTGGTTCACCTTTAACCCAATGCTTTTGAAAGTGGAAAAGTTCTTCATCATCAAGAGTCTTCCTCAAAGTGGGACAATACAAGTAATTATCCTCGAGTCCTTGTGTACTAGCTGCTCTTAATGAGTCTCTCCCAGCTTTACCACAACTACATGGCAAACTTTTCTCATAAGGGCAACAAGTCTGCAGTAATCTTTCAATCTTACTTATCAATTCAGAAACCCATCCCATTGGAAGTAGTCGCTTCAGTTCCAATTCACAATCACCACAACCACCCAGTTCTTTTGGAGCACAAGAAATGCTCCCATCATTGTTGGCCTTCCACTGAAAAGCCAATGGTAAATCACACTTCTCAGTTTCTTCAGGTTCACAGGGCAATGCCTCTCCACCATGCATATAATCATAGCCTCTATTTTTGCATTGAAACTTCAATTCTGAACGAATAGACAGGCTTGTCTTACGAATTTCTTGACAACAGTGTAGGCACAATTCATAATTGCACTTTGGGCAGCATCGATGAAAGTCAACTATTGAAGTGGCACATTGATTACTGCCCAAAGGCCCAGAATACAGCAGTAGTTAAACTTTATGTTTAGTAAACAAAAACTTTAGCTAATTGCATGTCCAGTTGAGAATGCTTACCAATAAACACGCTCATCATTGTTACAGAAGTCCTCTGCTACCTCAAATTGGGCACCTGATTCTGAAACAGATGGCAGTAATATCACCAAAGCCAATTTTGGAAAGAAGAATGTATACTCGATTATAGAAAAGATGAAAAGTAGTACCTAGAAAGTTAGCCTCAATTAGCATCTCTTGAGTTTGTTCTTCACGTATTTGTTCCAGATACGGAAGCAAGGACTTGATTAAATATCTCAGATGAAGAAACTTTTCTCTCTTTGTGATATTCTTCAGTGATGTCTAAAAGTGAGATGTGTCACGCATTGGTTAAAAGATAAAGTTCCCAAACAAACATAATTAAACAGTTCTTTATCTCTGAATCTAATAACGAACCTAACTAAGGGTGGCCAAAGGGTCTGGATCCGGCCCGGATAGAAGTCAATAGGCAAAGCCGGATTTAATTGGACTTCGGGCAATGCTGGAGCCTTAATTTTAAAAGCTTTGGGCTCAGGTGGCATGGCCTGAACCCAGAATTATAAAAAAGTTTGGGCCCAACCCATTGCTATTCCTAAACCTAACTGGGGGAGCTACAGTACAGTAGCCTTTAGCGAGTTCTAGGAAGAAAAGTCCAGCAAGATAAGCTAGCTGGAAATAAAGATTTCAAACTCCAATACCCAAATTAGTTTGAGTAATTCTCTATAATAGACCCAGTTACATACGATCATTTCAATAAATTGTTTGTTTGTAAAACACAATTGTACATTATGATATCCTAACCACGAAAAGAAAGGAAAACCACAGAAAAATAACTGCGAACTTGTTTAGACTTCAAAGGCACAATGAAGCTGAGTAGGTAGATTCTGTTAACGAGAAAGAAAGGAAAACTTCACTAACAGTCTTTCACTTCATCATAGAAATACTCCACAACAAAGATATGAAAACAAACCTTAATCAATCCAGTTAAGTGCAAACATGCATTGCAGTTGCAATTTCTACGACAAAAGGGGCATAGTTCTGAAATTTCTGTCTCTGTCATCTCAGGATACCTGTACATACAGACAAGAAAGGAAATTAACCACACAAAGTTTGTGAAAGGAGACACAGATTTAGATAACAGGAGGATATTAGCAAGAGAACTTACCATTGCTTGATACATTGGACGCAATACGACTTCATTTTACAGTTTTGGCAAAGAACAAAGGTCCTTCTTTCGGTGTTCAAGCACTGATGACATTTTTGGAATTCTCCTTTTGCTTGCTGAATGAAAATAACTAACATCCATCAGTTCCAAAGGTAACTTATGGAGTAATTACATGATCATTACATAAGTAGTGAGAAGATATATCATGTGCTAGCATCCAATAAAAATAGGGAAGTGACATTGCCTTGGCTAGTCTAGCTGCGAATCCATCATTGCTCTTTCCATAACCTTTTGTTACTGAACATGAAGAAGTGGACGATGACGAAGACAAGGAAGATGAAGCATGGAAAGAAGCACTAGGGGAATTGTAATCCTTCTCTATCTGAGTGTTTGAAATACATTGGTCGGCCTCACCACCTAAACGTTCACATGCAGAATCCAATGTTTTTCTCCTCAAATTGTTTGAACTTGTTTGGTAGACCCTGCAACCAAAATTTTCACTTGGAGAATCGACATCTTTCTCATTCACATATGTTGGACTTTCTTGGCTTACATTATTATCTACTATTCTACCTCTTTTGCGCTCTTTCATCTTCATTAGACACAATTCTTCCAAACAAAAATCTTCTGCATCATCGTCAGAGTATAGATCTATAAATCTACGCCTTTTCTGTAACCCATTCCGTCTTGAAGTTCCATTACCATCTGAAATTCCACCCTTTTTACTAAACTTCATTTTCTTAGAAAAGCTTTTGGCTCTTGTTGGCGGTGACCACTCTTCATCAGACAATGCAACTTCATTGCCTCTTGAACATTGAGCTTTATTAGACAATTTATTTCCACTGGGCTGCAGTAGCCACTCATCATTCGTATCTGCTTTCTCCTCACGGAGTCTCCATCTGTGAACTCTTTTCTTAGTTACAAGCCAAGATGCATTTGAGGGCCCTCTCATTCTCCCTATTTTATTACTACTATCCCTTTTGAGTTCTGTCCCCTGCCCAGCAATCATAGCAGCCATTCTCACTGCAAAGCAGAGTAAACAAAGTTACAGACTACAAAAACTTTTTATAGTCTAAGATTCTTCCTGTATCTCACTATTAAGATACCAAATTTTCCTTCTTTAGGCTTTGCCTCACGTTCTCTATTATTGAAATCAACTGATTCCGTATGTGTGTACAGAGTTGAGCCTTGTAAAAGCACAAAAGACTCCTAATTACAGATATGAATCTTCAAAAGAAGCATTGGAGCTAATAAGCATTTCAAATATATTGTGAAGGGTTCCGATAAATATCTGCGTTGACTCAAGTCAAGTCGGATGGATATCCCCATCTCAATCAAATAGCACATAATGCAAAATCATTGCAATAAAACACAAAAGAAAAGGCAATGAAGTTTCGATTGATACAAACAGAAATCAAATTCAACCCGCAACTAATAAACCTAACAAAGAACGGGATTAAGATTTGTTCAATGTTCAAAGAAATTAAGACCAAAAAAATAAAAAAAACCAAAGAACGAACCTTGCGAGCTGAAATTGATTAGAGAAAAACAGAGATTGGACGCGAGGTGAAAGTAGGCATGCGTAAAGGAAAAATGCGAGCCAGATAATTTTAATAGAGAAATCAAAACCTAACGAAAGAGGACGATAGAAAACAAGATCTCCTTGTGCGTTTAGGAGCTCTAAATTAAATATACGGTAAAAACTCCAATTGCAATGAGGCATGGCATCAGGCTAGGCATAATTTTTTAAAATTTAATTTTAAAATTGCATTTTATCCAAATTTGAAATTATGGATAATGCATATTATATTATAGACTTTAAGTTCAATTTCTAAGTATAGTCTTGAATCTTCGAAAGTCCTTATTTTTGTCAAATTATCTCAACTTTGATTTTAAAAAATCCACATTCGTTCCATTTTTATTTAATTAATATTGCTAAGTCCAATTTTTTACTTTTCACAAAAAATAACTAATTCTATTTGCTTAATTTCTTTTAAATTAATGTTGCTTTAGACTATTATTAATAGTCTTTTTAAAAAATATATATATATGTTCAATCTACAAAATTTTTAAATTGTAATGCCTTAAAGACTCGAACCTAACTTACACTATGGGTTAACGTTTTAAAAAAATAAGATATGATAATTAATATTCAACACATGAAAAAATAATATCGATTCAAAATTTTACCCATTCAATAACTATTATTAAAATCATGTTTTTTTCAAAAAAACTACAGAGTATCATAATATTAGTATCTAAATGAAAAATATATAAAAAAAACATGAAGTAAGGTTGAAGACTAAACTTGAGCTAATTTTCGGCCTAAATAAAATTATACAAGTAAAGATTTATTCTAAACAATCAAAGCAATCTTAAAAAATTGTAAGAAGAGAATTAAAGATTAAAATAAATCAACAATAGAGGAAATGTGCCAATTAATTATTATAATCAGAATCGTCAATAGTTTGTCCCTCGTTATCTACATATAGAACTAGTATTATGTAAATTATTCCTGATTATCCAACAATTGTATTAAATAAATAATCAACAAATGATAATTAACAATTAAAAATACTTTCATTATCAAATATTTGTTTAATGAAACTTTTAATTGGAATAAAAGTTTTCGTAACTTTTTCAATATAAAAAAGGCTATGTAAATATAATAATTATTAAAATTGTTAAGGTAAATAAAACTAATATATCATAAAGAATAGGGTTTACGTTAAATATCTTCATTACCTAACCAACTTTTGGCATATATAAGGACTCCCACAGTATTAAGATGAAATCATGCATGAGAGGACTAATTATCTAACCACTAGTAGTAAAAGCAGACTCCAAAGAAATAGTGGATACTAAAGTTGCTCAGAGGTCTATGATCAAGTAAGCACCATCATATGTCTTCCACCATGATAATACATTGAATTGTACCTTTTCATTCAAGATTATAATACCTACCTCTAAATATTTGTCCAACTCCATCCTACTATAAGAAGTCTTAGTCTTTTTTTACTTGATGAATTATTCAAATTTGAGTCTTGCATTAGTTATATCAATAATAGAAAAAGATGAAGTTGAAGATGATATTGAACTATTGCAATCTTGATTCTGTCCAACATTAATTGATAATCATTTAATAAATCATACTAAAATTGTCTAATGATATCAATATATGTTTAATCTTGATCACTATACAACTTTTAATAATAAAAATATTGCTCCACATCTTATATTATGGCTCTAACATATAAATGACTTCCATAGTTTGTGATGTTGTAGACCAATAAGAATTGAGTTTCTTCATCATTTACTCTGTTTGAATTAGATCAACTCATTAAAATAAAAAATTCAAATAAGTAGAGTGGCATTTAGATTGTAATATATGGTATATTATATAAGACTCGAGTCTCTTAGTGGAAGTAAAAAATGGTAGTTTACTTACATAGTGCTTGCACTAAGGAGTTTGAGCTTTTTTCTTGCTTACTTTTAGCCACATAGGGCAATTATCTGCATCTGTCTGGCTATTCTTCAATTTCTACAGAAAAAGTGTTGGACCCCGAATTTTTCTTGAAAATTAGAAATTATAAAATGAAATTAAATGAGGAAATATGGTATGATTCTTTGTAATGAATGAAAAGTATAA
>JANVCQ010684134.1:0-14583 GCA_025531925.1 Erythroxylum plowmanianum | reverse complement strand
TTCTAAATTTTTGTACCAATGATTCGATCAATTTGTAGAGTCCCCGGACTGAATTAATTTGTATTTTTAAAGGGGTCTCGTGGTCATTGTACTTACTGATGACTGTGTATGTTAGTTAATTTCCGCATGGTGTATGTTTGTGTTTCCAAAAAAAATTTATACTGAGTTTTGATTGAGTGATGTATCCCGCCACCCTCTCAGGGCACGGGTCTGGATATCACCATCGATGTCGGGTTCGGGTCATGCAGGAGTGGGGTGTTACAAGGGGGTTATACATTTTAGATTCTTTCATAAATAAGCGTTTTTAAGAGGAATAATAATAGAATTATTGTCTAAAGAACGAAAATGGCTTTCAAATTGAATCTCAAGTTGATCTTTTATAGAAGGCTTTTCACCTATTTCTCTAATACTCTTGGAACCCCTACTAATGAAACCACTTATATATATTTACTTAAATCCATCATTTATGTCTCTTACAATGTATTAGTCAATAGGGTGCTTTTCATACTTATCAAAGAGTGTAAGAGGTTTGAGGCAAGGATATCCTCTATCTCCTTATCTCTTTACCTTATGCATAGAAGTTCTTACAAGAATTATTAGAATTGTTACCAAACATGATAAGCACTTTAATTTTCATTTTACATGCAAAAAGTTCAACACTTATAACTTGTCTTTTGCAAATGATCTAATTCTCTTTTCAAAACCTAATGCAAGCTCTATCAATGCACTAATGTTTGCAATGAGCACCTTAAAGTGCTTTAAGACCTATGCAATAATAAAGACAAGACCATATCTTCATCTCTTCTAGTGAGCATATCGAAAATTGGATCTCTATTTTTACAAGGGTAAAACCCATAAAGCAACCACTTACTTAGTTAGGTATTCCATTTACTCAACAAAGCCTAGACACAATGAATTTCATCCTTTGATTGAAAGAATCCAAAGCAGAATCACAACCTGGTGTAACAAGAGCTTATCTTTGGTAGGAAATTTTTAACTCATGAATTTTGTGTTAAACAGTCCCCATTATTATTGTTCTTCTCATATGATGTTTCCTATTAATATAGTAAAGACAATAGAGTAGCCAACGAGAAGGTTCTTATGGTCACATGATATCACCAAAATTTCAATGGCTAAAGTTAAATAGAGTTATTTATGTTTACCAAAGGAGGAAGGACGCCTTGCAATAATGCTTATCAAAATCACTAATAAGGTGCTCATGATTAAAAGAGTTTAGATGATTCTCACAGATAAACAAGTGCTCTAGGTTAGTTAGATTCATGCACATTACTTAATGAATGCAAGCTTCTCACGTATTGAGCCTAAATACAACTCCTTTTAGATAATGTTTCACATTTTTAATTCGATGGACACAATAATGATGGAGTTTAAGGTAAGAAATGTAGCTTTTATAAGGTCTTGACATGATAATTGGAACAATTTTGATCTTTTAAGTGGACTAGTGTTAAGTTATCTTTTTGTGCTCATTTTGTATATTAATCTTCTTAATGTGTAGAAATTATTATTCAAAATTGATGGATTTGTTTCTTAATTATTCGTGGATGATTTTCAACACTTGAGAGATGAAATTAAATCAAAAAGATACAAAGAAAGCAAAGATAATATGAAATTCCAAACTGGCAAAAAAATCAGTGACTAAATATGGGCATGTGTAAGGATAAAGGATGCCTGGAGAATCTATTTTTAAATATAAATCTGATTCATCTAAGATTTTCATGATCTTGAGAATCAAATTGCTACCTTACTGAGGGGAATCTGCAACCTAAATATGGAGGGAAGATTATCTACAAAAGATCATGAAAAAAAATGAGGAGATCGAAGGATATAAAGGAGGAATTTTAGTCACTGTTCACGTTAGCAACATTAAGAGTAGTTTTACATTTCCTATAGTCTTCTTCTGGTTTCTGTCAACCATAGTTAAGCTTTTCATTTTCTGCAGTATTTTCTCTAGGAATTTTTGAATTTTATAAGAAAAGACTAGGGATGGAGACTTTATATTTTGATATATTTTGTTGATTTTCACTTTCTTTATGAGTAATTAAATCATTTTCTTGGTTGAGAGAAACCATGTTATCATCTATTATGTGTGAGATTTTCAAATAAAGTTTATTTTGTTTATGAATATTGAGTGCTTTTGGAATTGCTTTTTACGATTGAATTGGTTTATTTCTAGGATGTGCAACTAGGAATTGATTCATTTAATAGCCAGATTAGTAGGATATGACGTTCAGTTTTGCTAATCACAAATGGCAATTAGGATTACCATCTTTATGTTGGAGTTGGAAATTCTAAGAAGAAACTCATCTTGATTAAATGTATGTTGTACATGTGTTGTCTTGTTCATTGGTTTCTTAATTCTTAAAGCTATTAATCAATTAAACTTAAGATCGTATCTAAGTTGTTGACTAATAAGAATATTTAAAATATATGTTTCTATTTATTTAAACTTAAGAGAAAACATCACCCAATGAATGTTTGTTGATGGACTGAATTTTATATCAAGTATCCATATTAGTTTAATAATGTCAGTGACCCGAAACTAGGGTTTGTTTACTAAAATTTTTAGATTTGATTATTTTTGATTATTTTTGATTTTTTCATATTTTTCTAAAATTTTCATGAATTAAGACCCCCTAACTTTGTTTTAGTTTTGAACTCTTACAATCTTCACCGTTAAAATTCCTCATGGGAACGATCTCAACTCTTCACTAACTATATTTTCGTTGCTAAAGTTGGTTAATTTGGTTGCAGGCGACAACATTACTAATTACCAAAACTTACTCCTATAAGGCATGATTCCCAGACAATTGAATAGTTAATGAGGTCCTAAGTAGTAACTTAAACTGCTCCAAGCATCTAATAAGGACACCTGTCGTCAACCAAATCAACTCCAACAAAGAGGACTCTATTATGGAGCAGAAATCCCTTTAGTATCTACTTTAATGCCTCTTGCAAATTGCTAAGAAGAAATCATGCTCTAAGAGTAAACTATCATAAGTTAGTTTGGTTTAAACAAGCTAACCTCAAAGCTTCTTTCATCCTTTATCTTGTAATAAAGGAAATGTTGAGTATATATAATAGGCTTAGAGGATTCCTAAACTTATAAGTACTTATACACTTTGTAATTAAAAAGATGAAGATGAATTAATTGAAAATCTTTCCTTCAAGTGCAACAACTCCTCTTACATCTGGAATAAAATCCAATAACTTTGCAACTTAACATGTAACACCCTGTGTTAGGGGTTAGAATATTGAGAAATTTTAGAGTATTTTATGCTTTGCATAATTGAGTATTTCGCTATTATGTGCTTATGAATTTTGACACACACAAATTATTATGCATGCATTCATGACATTTTTCAGGAAAAATGGATCTATAAATGTGATTAAATTATGGAAAAACTCATTTGGGGACTATTGGCACCATTTCAGAATTTTTAGGAATATTAGGAATTTTTCTGAAAATTTTGGAATATTAAGAAAAATAGAAAAATGGCATTATGACATGTAACACTTATAAGAGCATGACAAATGGCCCACATTCAAGGGGGCCACTTGTCATTGGGTTATTAAAGCAAGTATCACAAGTTGAGAAATATGAAGCTCATTGATTGTTCTTCGATTTTGCTTGGTATTTCCTCAACATCGAGCCTTGATTTTCACTCTCACTACTGGTAGTTTTTTTAAAAGCAAGGTAAGTGAAAATTTAGGTTTTTGGTGATGTGAATAGGTTGATGATGTTTTACGGTTAAGAAAGGAATACATGCATGAATTGTGTATGAAGCATTTTGGTGATAGTGTGAAATACGCATGAGTTTGTTTTCACTGTACATGCATGAATCTGTTAAGTATTGGTAGAAATGATTTTACATGAGTTTAATGATATGGAATGTAGTTTTTAGTGAGGTTGTGATAATGAAATGATCTGAAGTACTTGTGATTTGAAAAAGAAAGAAGATAAAAAATGTAGAAATTTGGAAGTTGCGTGAATGAGAATTTGGATTTTTGATATTGGATATGAATTTTGGAATTTCGATTTGTTTTGTGTTATTGAGTTGAAATGAAGTTGGAAGAATTGGTTGAAGTGTTTTATATGTTAATTGAAGACGACTGAAATGAGAATAAAGATTTGAAAAAAATGCAGTAGAGAGAGAAAGTATATATGAAGTTTCGAATTTGTGATTTTTGAAGTGTAAACTTGAATGTAATTTGTTTAGAGTTTGTATAGGAGCTAGAAATGCATTATAGATGATTTAGAAGTGTATAAATCTGGAAATGAAAGAAAAATGGGAGGAGGAGAAGAAGAGAAAATATACGATGAAGAGAAGGAGGTGCGATCGTGCTGATGTTTTTAATGATCACGAATCGCAGTCATTCACAATCATGACTTCATTGATAAATCACGATTATGCAGGCGTATGATCGCGACCTCACTTCGTGGATCACGATTGTGCAGGTTCATGATCGGGACTCCCTTGTTTTTTGGAAAACATTATTTCTAAACATCCTTTGGTATTTTTGTTATACATTCTTCACCTGATACCCAAATGACTTGATTCTTGAACCAATATACTCATAAGATTTGATATTCATCTCCACCAAAAATTAGGACCATTTGAAATATACTAATTGAAGAATTTAAGATGAAATTGTGACTATACTGAAGTTTGATAACTGGGATGATTTTTACTGAACATACTTCGGTATTTTACTTATATATTGACCTGTAGATTTCCAAATGGAGTGATTCTTGATTTGAATTAAACTAGAGTCATAACTCTAGAAATGTTTTGAAGAGATTAAATTGTAATTATGCCTATAAGAATTCCAGAATCTGATTGGAATTTGAGATAAGAATTCTATTGAAGCTTAAGTACAGCCTAAGATTTTTTGAGTATAACTTTCAGCATACTGAACCAAATGGAATGAACTTGGGTTCATTAGAAACTTAAGACATGGAAGAACAACTTTCTAGAAGGAAATGTTATCAAATTACCTTAAATTCCTAATGAGAATAATTGAACAAATTTGACCTGAAAGTTAGCTGTGAGATAAATTTGGATTGAGCAATTGAGTATGGTTTCACATGATTGATAATGTGACAAGATTAAGTATAAGAAACCCTAAATTTGTCATGAACATGCATCATACATAATTAGTATACATGAATGTGCATTAATAAATTCTTAATCATGCACAATAGTGATATATGTTTGTACTAAATGTTATAGAGGAACGCATAGAGTGACCACTTCTAGATATTATCGGGACTTCAAGGCAATAAGCAAAAGGGAGCTTTTGTAAGTAATTTAGATGGTCAATTTTGTAAGTAATTCAGTAAGTAATTTTTGAAAGTTTTGCTTTGACTATTTTGTTTACTATTGATTTGGAACATTGAATGATTTGCAAAACTGTAAGAACGTGATATGCTTGAATACATGGTATGAAAACATTGATTGGTATGTGAATTGAATTTCAAATGTTTCCATTTTTGAATTTGTTAAGTCCTAGTTGTGGGTAAATAGGCATGCCTAGAAGGGTTTGCAGCTGCTCTTGCGACATTTCAATGTCTATTATCACTGACACTTCGATGTCATTTGTTATTGACACTTCGGTGTCTCCTATTATTGAGACATAAGTCTCTCCTATTTTATGGTACCAATCATGGTATCTCCTATATAAGTCCCGTTACCCACTTCTGTTGATGGATTAGCAGTCATCTAGTTTTGTATTCTGAAATATGTTTGAATTGTGATCTAGACAAAGATATTATGTTCTGATTCTGAAGGGTTTATACCCTCTTTGGATATTCAATTTTGTTCTCTGTACAATTTGTTCTGAGATACATTATGTTTGAATTGTTCGTTTTGATAAAATGTTAATGCATGCTTCAGTTACATCATGATTATGTATAATTAGTTGTCAGTTTATGTATAGATTAGTTATTACTCACTAAGCTATATGCTTAGCACGGTGGATTTGCCCTGTGTAGGTTCAGAGCGAGGATTATAAAGAATAGAACGAGCAAACCGCAATGGCTAATGAAGTTTGAGTCTTGTTTAGATAAAAATGTATTTGAGTTTATTTTGACTTGTATATAAAGTGTATGACTTTGAATTTTTGTAACTTGTAATAACTATTTTCAGGGTGATTTTGGTATGAAACAAGTTTGTTTTAAGTTCAGCATATAATAGGATGTATGTTTGTTCTGAATTGCTTCCGATGGAAGATTTTGAATGCTATGCTCTTGCGAAATGTTTTTGTTTTGTTTGTGCTATCTTGTGTGACATCCATATATCCTCCCAGAGGGTATTTGGGCATTACATAACATCTCCTCCTTTAATCTGAAAATGAATGATTAATTGGCTATATCAAAAAAATATAATGTGAGTGATAAGAACTTACCAGTCTATATATAGTTTCCTTAGGTATGGTATACGCCCTATAAAGAGAAAGAAATTAAAGGATCTTTCAAAAGAAAACAATTCAAAAGAGAAGACTATTATATATATTGCTACAGATGATTAGAAAGCAGCTAGGGGCACACTAATCCATCACAAGTATAGTGATTTTGTGGTAGCCAAATGGAACTTCTTTCTTAAAGCCTAACTCCAATTTCTTTGGAATTTTGCAATGCTGCATAACTAATACTCAAGAAGTAGTATATGATTAATTCTCCTAAGAGGTGTGTTCGCTACTACTTGATTTGCTTGGTCTCCTACATTGAATATAACTATAACTTATTCCACACTTTTTATTCCAATAAAATTAAATTACCAGTTATTAAGTGCTCTATTTTAGTGTTTTAAAAAGAGTAACAACTTGTAGTGGCTCTTTTAAGTTCTAGATGCTAGCTTTTCCCAAAAGATCATATGCATAATAGCTACAGTTAAGCTAATTGTAGTTAGAACTTAGTGTTTCTTTTATAGTCCTCCTTTTTGGAGTTATTTAATGTAATTATTTTTAAAATTTTCAAACAAATGCAAATATTAAACATTTTGATGTAATAACATGCAAAGCATTTGAATTGATGTGCAACCAAAGAAAGAAAGCGAGGGAAGTTAAAAGTGCAATTTTATTCCTAATGTTTTTTTAACCAAATTAAAGGTTAGACCCTAACATTTTGTTAGGTTAAAACTAAAGCCTAATGTTTTCAAAACATTCCATTTAAACCTTAATATGATCGTATCTCTTAAAGGGATTATCTCTCATTTTTTTAGATGTCACGTCAATGCCAATGTAGAATAATAATATTATTTTTAAGCAATTTGTGGAAGTCAGGATAGTGCTAATATGATCAAAGTTATGAATATCATACAGAACTTAATACCAGATTAAGATCTGGTACGGTACTGTATCGGTACCAATCAATATTGGATACCATTTTGGGTAATTTTTTAAATTTATAAAATAGTCCCTAAAATTTTTTAAATTTGTAATACAGTCCATTGGTATATTGTACAGTTGTACTATATATTTTACAAGTTTGCATCAACCATGTTTCCAAAAAATCATAATAATAAATAATAATCACAATTAATATGAAATAATAATAATTTTTAAATATTTTACATATAAATAATAATCACAATTAATATAAACAAGACAATCATCCTCATACAAATATAAAATTAAGAATAATACAAAATATTTAAAATATTACAATAATACAATTTTATCATTTTAATAAATAATAATTACATCAAAACATCCAATAAAAAGAATAATAAATATCCTTAAACAATTTACAAAAAGAGTTCATGACAAAGAAATAATCAAGTAGAAGTTAAACCTGAAGCAAAAGCATTTACAGTTACATTATATATATAGAATTTAACATAAACATCAAATATAAGAAAAATTAAAAGAAGAGGAAAACCAAAAACCTGAAATGAAATTCAATCGTCAACTGGAGGATACCTACTATAAATGCACTGACCCTAGTTATCATTTAGTACAAAATCCTCATCATTGAGAGGAGTTTCATCATCATTATCATTCAAATTTAATGAACCAAATGATATGTCCATGCTTTCCCATCCAAAATTATTTCCAAGTCGTTGACTTTTACCAAATTCGGTTTTCAGAAACCTAATACACCAAAAGATCAATATTTTCAATAGAAATTGGATTAGTTTAACTGCTTGTGCTATTAAGACTCCTAGTAAACAATTAAATTTAATTATTAGAAAATTATAATAAATTATATCAAAATTAATAATGATAATAACATACCATTACCGAAGCTTTAAATTATAACGAACAAAAACCATGTCATTCAACCTCTTATGCTCTAATATATTCCTTTTCCCTGAGTGGATAAATTCAAACATGCTCCAGTTTCGTTCACAGTCTGTTGCGTTCACAATTGACTAAAAATCCAAGTTGCAAACCTTTTCAATACTGGAACACCGTTTTTAAATTGATCTCACCAAGAAATTGTAAATCAAAAGATAACAAAAGTAATGTTATAAACAAAATAAAGAGATAATTAATTTTCAACAAACAAGAAAAAGGAAATAACTAATACCTAGAGAAAGTTTTCCTCTTTATCGAATAGCAATCAACATTCCAAAATCCCCATAAGACAACTTATAAAGCTCCATTTGTATGCTTAAAAGACCTTGCATCATATCAATGCTAACAATTGTTGTAATAGTTAAAAGCATTCCTTTATTAACTTCATCTTGCTTAGTAAGATCCAGTCTAAAATAGACACTAGGACTAAAAAATACCCCAGTTGTAAACAATGGTGAAGAAAGTTGTCTTTCCCTTCTCTCATTAATGATTGACAGATATGGTGTGTATAAAGAAGGCCTATGCTTTAGATTGACCTTGATTGCTTCCGTCGCTCTCTCCATGGCATAAAAAATATAACCCATTGTTGGTTTTTCTTCACTATCAGCCAAGCGAAGCACCCTCACCCTCACAAACTTAGCTAACAAATTGACATTGAGACCAAAATTTTCTATCATCTAGTATAATATCACAAACCTCCGCTCCAGCATTGAACCTAGCATATTGAGATACAATTCACTTATCACTTGTAAAAATTTGTCTTAACTCTTTCTTCTTCAAAATAAAAGACTAAATAAGAAATTTGTTGCAAATCTTATCAATGCAGGATGACACAAATTCCTACCATTGGTAAATTCTTTTCTCATCAAATTCAATACCCATGCATGATTATCAATGAACTTTGTCAATTTTTTAGCTTTCTGCATAGTCTCATCAATAACAGAAAAATACTTAGGATCTCCTATATTCTCCAGCATTAGGTCAATGTAATGTGTAACATAAGGAGTCCAAACAAATGAATTATACGTACTCTGTAGCCTTTTTTTTACTATTTTATAAGCGGAATCATTATCAGTAATAAAATGAACAATATTTTCTAGCCCTACATCATTCACAATTTTATCAAATATCGCAAATAAAGTCTCAATATTTCTAATAAGGCTAGATGCATCAATAGATTTAAAAAACATAGAACCATTTGTAGCATAAACTAAAAAAATTATAAAAGGCTCTTGTCTCCTATTTGTCCAACCATCACACGTGATTGAACATCCATAAGTACCCCAATTCACTCTTCTTTTAGCTAAATAACTTTTAATTTCAAAAACAAAACAACTCAAAAATTTATCTCTTAAGTCATCAATCGAAGGACTTTTGTATCTTGGACTGTAAGAGGCTATTGCATCCATCATAAGTTGATAATAATAAGACTGAGAAGCATTAAATGATGAACCTGTGTCATACCACCATTTAGCTACTGCCATATTGGCATTGTGAGTCACAAAGAAACTAGTCACCTGCCTTCTTCTCTTCCTCACATATGGTTCAGGTACTTCTTTTTTAGCCTAAGATGGAACACTACCAGTACCACTACCACCACTACCACTTCCATTTCCACCTTCAAAATTTATAAAATCACCACGAAAACTAGAAAATGAACTTCTACTACCAATTTCAAAATTCAACCTTTCCTTTCTGTCTCTCTCATATCGATAGTCATCAAGCAATGTTTTCATCTACCACTTCACATCATGACTTACATTTTCACAGGTTTCCACATCTCCTTTAACCTCAGATAAATGCTTTTTTAATTAGGTGATTCCTCCATCTTTCAAATGCATGTTACAAAACAAGCAAATAGTATGGTTCCTTATACCGGGAACGATTGTAGTATAAGCCCAAGCTGGATCATTGTATCTTCCTTACATGGGTTGATCAGGAGTACTTGAACTTTCTTCCATTTTTCTGTAAAAAAAAGAATGCATATATCAAAATAAATAACACATAATTTCTGTATACAATATGCACATCCATCTTATATAATATAACTCATTCTGTATGATTGCATTACACACAATTCAATTTCATGGAACATAATTCACTATAAGTCAAAAGCTAACAATTCAAAACGTTCAACATATATAATTACACAAAATATACATAAGCACTTTCAATTTCCAACAATCACAAAACATACATATACAATTTCCATTTCCAACAATCATAAAACATATATAAACAATTTCCATTTTCATTAATCACAAAACATTCATAAAATAATTTCCATTTTCAACAATTTCCATTTCCATTTCCATTTCCAATAATCATAATACATTTATAAAACAATTTCCATTTTTAACAATTTTCAAAAATTTCCATTTCCAACATCTACAAATCTTACACAAATAATTTTCATTTCCAACAATTTTCAACAATTTCCATTTCCATTAATCATAAAACATTCATAAAACAATTCCATTTCTAACAATCATAAAATATGTGTTGGACCCCGAACTTTTCTTAAAAATTAAAACTATTAAATGAGAAATTGTTGGCGATTAGTCAAGTGTAAAAAAAAGGAGAATTCTTGATAATAATGATAATAACATACCTTTCCCAAAGCTTTAAATTATAACGAACAAAAACCAAGTCATTCAACCCCTTATGCTCTAATCTATTCCTTTTCCTTGAGTGGATAAATTCAAATATGCTCCAGTTTTGTTCACAGCCTGTTGCACTCACACATTACCTAAAAATCCAAATTGCAAACCTTTTCAATCCTGGAACACCGTTTTTAAATTGATCTCACCAAGAAATTGTAAGTCATAAGATAACAAAAGTAGTGTCATAAATAAAATAAAGTGATAATTAATTTTCAACAAATAAGAAAAAGGAAATAACTAATACCTAGAGAAAGTTGTCCTCTTTGTCGAATAGCAATTGACATTCTAAAATCCTCATAAGATAACTTATAAAGCTCCATTTGTGAGCTTAAAAGATCTTGCATCACATCAATGGTAACAATTGTTGTAATAGTTAAAAGCAGTCCTTTATTAACTTCAGCTTACTTATTAAGATCAAGTCTAAAATAGACACTAGGATTAAAAAATACCCCAGCTACAAACAATGGAGAAGAAAATTGTCTTTCCCTTCTCTCATTAATGATTGAAAGATATGGTGTGTATAAAGAAGGCCTATGTTTTAGATTGGCCTTGATTGCTTTTATCGCCTTCTCCATGGCATAAAAAATATAACCCATTGTTGACTTTTCTTCAATATCAACCAAGCGAAGTACCCTCAGCCTCACAAACTCAGCTAATAAGTTGACATTGACACCAAAATTCTCTAACATCTAGTATAATATCATAAATCTCTGCTCCAACATTAGACCTAGCATATTGAGATGAAATCCACTTGTCACCTGTAAAAATTTGTCTTAACTCTTTCTTCTTCAAAACAAACGACTGAAGTGAGAAAAAATTTATTGCAAATCTTATCACAACAGGATGACACAAATTCCGACCATTGGTAAATTCCTTTCTCATCAAAGTCAATACCCATGTATGATTATAAATGAACTTTGTCAACTTTTTAGCTTTCTGCATAGTCTCATCAATAACAGAAAAATACTTAGGATCCCCTATATTCTCCAGCATTAAGTCAATGCAATGTGTGACACAAGGAGTCCAAAAAATGAATTATACGTATTCTACAGTTTTTTTTTCTGTCGCTTTATAAGCAGAATCATTGTCAGTAATAAAATAAACAATATTTTTTAGGCCTACATCATTCACAACTTTATCAAATATTGTAAACAAAGTCTCGATATTTCTAATAAGGCCACATGCATCAATGGATTTTAAAAACATAGAGCCATTTGTAGCATAAACTAAAAAATTTATAATAGGTTTTTTTCTCCTATTTGTCCAACCATCACTCGTGATTGAAAATCCATAAGTAACCCAATTCACTCTTCTTTTATCTAAATAATTTCTAATTTTAAAAACAAAACAACTCAAAAGTGTACCTTTTAAGTCATCAATCGAAGGACCTTTTTATCTTGGACTATAAGAGGCTATTGCATCCATCATAGGTTGATAATAATAAGACTGAGAAGCATTGAATGATGAACCTATGTCATACCACCATCTAGCTACTACCATATTGACATTGTGTGTCGCAAAGAAACTATTCACCTGCCTTCTTCTCTTGCTCACATCAGGTTCAGGTACTTCTTCTTGAGCCTGAGATGGAACACTACCAGTACCACTACCACCACTACCACTTCCACTTCCACCTTCAACATTTTCAAAATCACCACGGAAACTAGAAAATGAATTTTCACTACCAATTTCAAAATTTGACCTTTCCCTTCTATCTCTCTCAATTGATATTCATCAAGCATGTTTTCATCTGCCACTTCACATCATGACTTACTTTTTTACAGGGTTCCACATGTCTTTTAGCCCCAGTTAAATGCTTTTTTAATCAGGTGATTCCTCCACCTTTCAAATGCTTATTACAAAACAAACAAATAGTATGATTCCTCATACTAGGAACCATTGTAGTATAAGCCCAAGCTAGATCACTGTATCTTCTTAAAGTGGGTTGATTAGAAGTACTTGAACATTCTTCCATGTTTCTGTAAAAATAAATGAATGCATATATCAAAATAAATAACACATAAAAATAAGTAACACATAATTTCAGTACACAATATGCATATCCATCTTATATAATATAACTCATTCTGTATGATTGCATTACACACAATTCAATTTCATGGAACACAATTCACTATAAGTCAAAAGCTAACAATTCAACACATTCAACATATATAATTACACAAAATATACATAAACACTTTCCATTTTCAACAATCACAAAACATACATAGATAATTTCTATTTCCAACAATCACAAAACATACATAAACAATTTCCATTTCCATTAATCACAAAACATTCATAAAACAATTTCCATTTTCAACAATTTCCATTTCCATTTCTAACAATTTTCAATAGTTTCCATTTCCATTTCCATTTCCAATAATCACAATACATTCGTAAAACAATTTCCATTTTAACAATTTTCAACAATTTCCATTCCCAACATCCATAAGTCTTACATAAACAATTTTTGTTTCCAACAATTTTCAACATTTTCAGTTTCCATTAATCATAAAACAATTCCATTTCTAACAATCACAAAATATATGTTAGACCCTGAACTTTTCTTGGAAGTTAGAACTATTAAATGAGAAATTGTTGGCAATTAGTCATGTGTAAGAAAAAGGAGAATTCTTGATAATAATGATAATAACTTACCTTTCCCGAAGCTTTAAATTATAACTAACAAAAACTAAGTCATTTCAACCTCTTATGCTCCAATCTATTCCTTTTCCTTGACTGTATAAATTCAATTATGCTCCAGTTTCATTCACAGCTTGTTACAGTTACACATTGACTAAAAATCCAAATTGCAAACCTTTTCAATCTTGGAATACCGTTTTTAAATTGATCTCACCAAGAAATTGTAAGTCATAAGATAACAAAAGTAGTGTTATAAATAAAATAAAAGGATAATTAATTTTCAACAAATAAGAAAAAGAAAATAACTAATACCTAGAGAAAGTTGTCCTCTTTTTCAAATAGCAATCGACATTCTAAAATCCTCATAAGATAACTTATAAACCTACATTTGTGAGCTTAAAAGATCTTGCATCGCATTAATGCTAACAATTGTTGTAATAGTTAAAAGCATTCCTTTATTAACTTCAACTTGCTTAGTAAGATCCAGTCTAAAATAGACACTAGGATGAAAAAATACGCCAGCTACAAACAATGGAGAAGAAAGTTGTCTTTCCTTTCTCTCATTAATGATTGAAAGATATGGTGTGTATAAAGAAGGCCTATATTTAGATTGGCCTTAATTGCTTCCGTCGCTCTCTCCATGGCATAAAAAATATAACCCATTGTTGACTTTTTTTCACTATTAGCCAAGCGAAGCACCCTCACCCTGACAAACTCAGCTAACAAATTGACATTGAGACCAAAATTCTCTATCATCTAGTATAATATCACAAACCTCCACTCAAGCACTATGTTGCAAGCATTTTTATCATTAGAATTAATGGCATTTTCCCTTAATTTCTGGATTAATTATTGGGTTTTATACATATTTTACCTGCTAAATTGCTTGGTTCGCCTGAATTTGCATTTATAATTGTTCATGTTTAATTTGTAGGAAATGCGCTTGATTTTA
>JANVCQ010684098.1:0-14586 GCA_025531925.1 Erythroxylum plowmanianum | reverse complement strand
TAAGCTCACCGTAAGAGACTAATTTAAACACAAAAATCATGAATTAAGAGTCAAAAAGTGCATTAACAACCATGAAATTGTAGCCAATTAATAAGATAAACTTGGGCTCAATCAATCCCAAATATCCATTGGCCTAGGGCACACTACTAATAGTGTAAGTAGAGGTTTAAACTCTAAGGCAGGTGGTTTCTTTATTGAGGCTGGTATGGGTGCTTCGATTCAGACTAATATATCTTTGTGAGTTTGAACACCCCACTCCTCCATCTCATCCTCTCCTTCAAACTCAACCTTATTCATATTCTTAGCATCACTATCTATCTGCACTTCATTTGACTTTACTTCTGCAATGTAATTCTCTACTTGTTATTACATACTTACATTCATAATTTCAATTCTCATATACACATTGCTTTCCTTCGAACTCTATATGGCCTTGTTCATATCAAATTCTAATCGATCTTCACAAATTTGAAGTGCCAGTTTTCCTTCATGGACATTAATTAATGCTTTTCTGTGTTCATGAAAGGTCGCCTAAGAATCAGCAGACAATTCTTTTCCTCTTCACTTGTTGACTTCACTTCAGCCTTCCTTGACTCTACATCTTTTTCTTGAGTCCCTTCTCCTTGAGTCTCCTACAATGAACAATGGTAGTTTGTAGTACCAATTGTTCTCAAAAAATTAATTAGTGTAATTAATACTGATTTATGACAATTTTTACTCTCAAACTACATAAAATAAAAGTACACACTCAAGAGTCAATTTAAGCATAAAATCTAGAAATAGAAGTCAAAAAGTATAGTAAAAGTCATGAAAATGCCGCCAATTTATATAATAAACTTGGGCTCAATCAAAGGACTATGGCACGATCGTGACAAAACCTAAATAACTAGGCCACGATAGTGTGGAACATGCCATGATCATGACAAAACCTAAATAACCAGGCAACGATCATGCACTGGAGGCCACGACTGTGCCCTATCTTTCTTTCCTTAATTCTCCACAAATTTTCCAAACCTAGAAACATACTAAACACTTCAAAATTTCCAGAATTCATGTCCTTCTATGCAACTAAATTTCATGCTAATTTAACTACCATATCAATTACATAAATTCCAATAAAGTTCTACTCATTTATTTCTTCACCATTCATCTTATAACATCTTACACATAGCCTTAACTTTTTTCTAAATTTTAAAACAATTTAATAACATCTATCTTTAGCAAAATTTCACCTCACAACCTAATTCATCCATATAATAGCCCATAACCTACTGATTTCATACATAAAAAAACAAAACAGGAACTACATATTCATGCATCATTTTTCTAGCACACAATTAACACCAAATCCACAGCCAAATTCATCCCTAATTAATCGTTATAAATGTTATACTAACATATGTCACAATAGGCCAATAATTCACTTAGTTGTTCAGCTTAAAGCCTCTTCAATGATCAAGCTAACCTATCCTTCCTAGCATGCGAACATAAGTTCAAGAACAAAGTGGAAATAGGAAGGGATTTAAACAACAAGATAAAGACAAAGTTATAAAGGTTATGTGTGTATATTGGTAGTGAGAAAGAGAAGAAGAAAGTGTGCAGCGAAAACAAATGGAGAAGATGGCCATCCAGATATATGGGTTGTAGGGTATAGGTGTGTGGTGAAGGTTTGGACACTTGTCAAGTAAAGACCTAAGCCATATGTCTTATTCTTAAACTACCAAATGTCACTTAAACACCTAATCCACTTATCACTTAGCTCCTTAAGCCATGTGTCACCCAATTATCTAAGCCATTTGTCACTCAATCCTACTGCCACGTGTCACTATTTCATAGGTCTAGTCAACCTAAATTTCTATGGGTCAACTTGTTTTGCCATTTAACATTTTTCCTAAACTAAGTGTACATATTAATTCACCAATATCTCAATTGTAATAATTAATCTCAAATTATTAATTGTAATCCATTATAAGACATAAACAATGCACAATTATATCATAATCATTTTAAATCTTTCGTACCCCGAAATATGTCAATTAATGCATATGCTATCCTTATAAGGTTTTCTAAATCATGATTTAAGTGTTTATGTGAATATTATGCATATGAATGAAATGCAGTTTATAAATTCTCTAATGATAAAACTCATGTGACTCAATAGCCTAAGAATCTAACCCTCGGTAATGTTTTGGAAACCAACTATTACAATTATCCCCCTTAAGAAATTTCATCCTCAAAATTCTTACATGATTAATCAAATATATGGGGCACTGTTTCCACGTGTTCTCCTTTGTCTCCCATGTAGCTTCTTCTCTAGAATGATTTCTCTAAAGGACTTTAACCAATGGAATCACATGATTTCTCAATTGCTTTATTTGATATCCAACTATTTTGACCGGTTCCACTACTTAACCCAAAATTACTGCAATCTCAACCTTCTGTGTCGGTAATATATGTGTCAAATCTTATCAATATCTCCTGAACATATTTACATGAAACACATTATGAATCTGAGACATTTTTGGCAGTAATGCTAATTTGTAAGCCAATGGTCCTATTCTCTCAATAATCTCATAAGGACCAATTTATCTTGGGCTTAACTTCCCTTTTTCACCAAATCTTAGCACTCCTCCCTAAGGTGATACTCTCAAGAACACCATGTCTCCTACTCGATGCTCCATATCCATACAATATTGATCTGCATAATTTATTTGTCTATTTTGAGCTACCTTAATCCTACTATGGATCAATTTTACCTTATCAACAGTATCCTGGATCAACTTTAGGCCTTCAACAATCCTTAGGCCCTCTTCATCCTATAAAGACGATCAAAATTTTTTACTATATAACGCCTTATACAGAGCCATACCAATACTACTACGTTAGTGATTGTTTTATGCAAATTTAACAAGAGCTACATAGTCATCCCCTGCTCCTTGAAAGTCTGAAACATAAGCTCTGAGCATATCCTCGACAATGTTAATAATCCTCTCACTCTGTCTGTCTATCTGAGGATGAAAAGTTATACTAAAGTTCAACTTTGTACCCAAAGTTATTTGTAAACTAGCCCAAAATCTAAAAGCAAATATGGTATCTTGGTTTGATACAATAGATACTAGAACTCCATGTAGTCTCATAATCTTATTCACATAATTATGAGCTAACTGACCCATTGTGTTATTCTCTCTTACAGGTAAGAAATGAGTCGATTTTGTCAATCTGTCTAAAAGCAAATATGGGATCCCAGTTTGATACAATAGATACTAGAACTCCGTGTAATCTCACATTCTCATTCACATAATTCTGAGCTAACTGACTCGGTGTGTTATTCTCTCTTACAAGTGAAAAATGAGTTGATTTTTTCAATTTATCAACAATGACCCATATAGTTTCATGGTGCCTTAGAGTCCTCAACAAACCTATAATAAAATACATTGTGATCCTCTCCCATTTCCCTTCTGGAATAGGTAATGATTGTAACTTCCCAACTGACGCCTGGTGCTCTACCTTAATTTGTTGGCATGTCAGACATTTGGCAACATATTCAGCCACTTGTTTCTTCATCCCTGCCTATAAAAAATGTTGTTTCAGTGTTTTGTACATCTTGGTAGTACCAAAATGTATAGTATAGGTTGCTATATGTGCTTCCTCCAAAGCTATATGTGCTTGCTACAAAATTTCCTTGCTTAGACCATCAACATCTGGTAAACATAATCTCTGCTTCAACCATAATGCATTATCTCTCAAATGAAATTTAGAATTTGGATCCTATTTCACCTTCTCCACAATCTTCACAAATTCTGCGAATTTGCTTTGAGCTTTTATCCTTTCTCATGCAATACTAGTCTAAGCTTTAACGTAGTTAACAATGCTTCATTCTACCCAAAATTCAGCTCAACATTCAATATTCTTAATTGGACAAAGTTTGGTAATCTTGATATTTGAATTGTGCAACACTTCTATTGGATTTCTTGCTTAGTGCATCAGCTACAACATTAGCCTTACTTGGATGATATTCAATTGTATAATCATAATCCTTAAGTAACTCGATCTACCTCCTTTGTCTTATATTCAGCTCCTTCTGACTCAACAAATATTTAAAACTTCTATGATCTACAAATATCTGAAACGTCTCACCATATAGATAATGCCTTCAAATTTTCAAAGAAAACATCACTACAACATGTTCTAAATCATGAACTGGATAATTAAACTCATGAAATGTTAACTATCTTGAAGCATAAGTGGTCACTCTACCATATTGCAATAAAACACATCCTAATCCTTGGTTTGAATCATCACTGTATACAACATATCCTCTAGTTCTAGATGGAATAGCTAGCACCGATGCCGTAGTTAATCGATGTCTTAACTCTTCAAAACTCCTTTCACATTCATCGTTCCATCAAAAAGGTACATTCTTCTTTAAAAACTTTGTCAAAGGGGCTAAGATCAATGAAAACTCCTCGACAAACCTTCTGTAATAATCTGTTATCCCAAGGAAATTTTAAATATTAGACACATTTCTAGGTGCTTTCCACTTCATCACTACCTCAACTTTCTTTGGGTCTACTTGTATGCCCTGTCTACATACTATACGACCCAAGAATATCACTTGGTCAAGCCGAAATTCACACTTATTAAATTTGGCGTATAATTGCTTTTCTCTTATTATCTATAGAACTATTCTCAAATGCTCATAATGTTCCTCTTTGCTTTTCGAGTATACCAAAATATCATCTATGAATCTGGTCCTGGATGCACTCTTTGGTAGATCAACTTTTGCTATTTTCAACTGATAAGACCCTGACCTTAAATCAATTTGGTAATTACCTGAGCTCCCTATAATTGATCAAGTAAATAGTCTATTATTGGTAAAGGATACTTATTTTTCGCTGTCACCTGATTTAATTGTGTATAATCAATACACAATCTTAAAGTCTCATCCTTCTTCACAAACAAAACTGGAGCTCCCCAAGGTGACACATTGAGCCTGATAAAGCCCTTATCTAATAACTCCTACAATTAAGTCTTAAGTTCCTTAAGTTCCATAAGTGTCATCCTATAGAGGAACATATATAGGAGCAGTACCTGGAACAAGGTCAATAATAAACTTTGTTTCTCTATCTAGGGCTAATCCCGGTAATTTAATAAGAAACAGATATACAAAATCCTTAACAATAGGAATATCTTGAACTGTCGATCATTTAGGCTATTAGTCATATAGGCTAAATAGGCCTCGCATGTACTTCGAATCAGCCTAAAAGCACTCATTGATGAAATTAATCTAATTGGCACTATTTGACTAACACCTTGAAATATTACTCTCGGTTAAGTGGGAGATTCAATAATCACCTCCTTAGTGTAGTAGTTCATCATAACCCTATATGTAGTAAGACAGTCCATACCTAAAATAAGTCCTATCTCTTATGACTGCAATCATATTATATTGACTTCTAACTCTGCGTGATCAACCTGAATAATACACCATTTATAGAATTCCATACTTAGTATAGTACTCACCTCTAAGTTGAATCTTATCATCTCTTTTTCATAATGCAATTTAGATGCCAGATGTGGACTAATAAATGAATATGTTGACCTTGGATCAAACAATGCAAATGCCTCAAATTGAAAGACATGTAACACACCTGCAACAACGACTGGGGAGTTATGGGCCTCCTATCTCATAATAGCATAGATCCTGGCTTGGGACTGTGATTGGTTACTCCATATCTCAGCCCTAGCACTAGGACCTGCTGAACATATTCTGCCTCTTAGTCCTAGTCCATTGGCTCTGCTTTACTGGACGGTCATTTCAGTTATTAATCCTCCTGTCACTCCAGACTGTGCTCCAAAAGTTATAGGACAATCTCTAATCTGATGCTCGGAAGAGCTAAAACACAAGCAAGCTCTTGATATCTTCTAACATTCTCCACCATGTCTCTTTTTGCAATGCTCACAACTAGGAATATGTTGTGCTTGCTTACCATATGTTTGTCCTCCAGATGCTTGACCTCTACCACCAGAATAAACAAAATCGTCTCTCGGTCTAAACCCTGATTGCCTTGATCTCATCTATGGCTGAGAGGATCTATTTTGGTGTTTACTAAATCTCTTGTCAAAATAAACTTGAGACTCGTCAAGCCTTTTAATTCTAAAATCATGTCTATACTCTCCTTCCTTATCCTTTAGTGACTGCTTAATCCAGATCAAAGCAGCTCTCAACTTAGTAAAACTACTTAGATTGTTTATAGCCAACCTCGTCCTGTTCTCCATTTTTAGTCCATCCTTATACCTCCTGCATTTGTCTTCCTTAACAAGAATTAAGTAGTAACACATTCCATTAATTTATGAAATTGCACCTTACACTCGGCTGCAGTGAGATTCCCTATTTCAAATTTAGAAATTCCTTCATCTTCCTGTCTAAATAGATGTTTTTCATATAGTTTTCCTTAAAGACCTTCATAAAATCTCCCCATATCAGTCTACAAGGTCAGGTAGAACTACATAAAACAGTCTTCCACCACTAATATGCTGAACCATGTAACAACGAGACTATATAATCAAACCTCTCGTTAGATTCGTAGTCCATCTGATCAAATACTATTTCGTTCTCTCCATCCAACTCTCCACCTCAGCAGGGTCTATACTTCCATAGAAGTCCACAACCTCCTACTTTCTGAGTTTATCATACCTCCTTTCTCTCCTCTTAGGAATTCTCTGAGTCATTTGTTCAAACTGGAGCATAGGGGACTTCCTGTTGGCTCTTACAGACTCAAGGTCAGCTGATTCTATAACTCGGCCTCCTTTAGCAGATAACCTATAATAAACAACAATTGTGATCACTATATAAGTCTCTCACTAAATGTCATATTTAAATGCTCCTATTTGTCCCTAAAGATGTCAAACCATGCTCTGATACCAAAAATGTAACATACCATACCTATAAAGCATATGCTCGAATATACCAGAGGATATTCGAGGGCATACCCTACAAGAATGGCATGTTAGAGCATTCACATTAACATATTTAAGGAATCACATGTATAAAATAGTTTCAAAATGATCAATACTTCCCATTTCATTCACAAGCATAAACTTACACAGTGTCATTAGAACTCATAATTCATGTATATACATTACATAATATTTAAGAGTTTAACCTCAGTTACAAAATATGCCATATGAAATGGGATGCTAAACCAAAATATTCTAACTAGACTCTTTCATATCAGTTGACCAGACCTTTGAGTCATTCTTTTCCCCAAAATGACAGTACTAGGGTTCTATTAAATCGCCTTAGTAGCTAAAACATTTTTTATCTTGAAAATATATGTTGCAATTTTGATGAGTTTGCAAACTCAATGAGTGAACCATCATTAACGTGCTCACGTAAGTCAGAACATAAAGACAAGTATATAACCCAATTCAATAAGTATATCACATCATTTATTATTGAATACCACAATACATTATATTATAATTCAACATGTATACCAACATTTCGTATCACTACTTCAGAATAATCCAATAATTCATCTCAATCATTCCTCATTGATATGATACATGTAAAGTTGTACGTGCAAATGACTCCATTCTTGTTTTTGCTTCATTGTGATGGAGTGCCTACACTATTCCATATCCGTTGTAGATATTGGGCTCATTTCATTTACTGTCTCATAACCATTGTCGATACTAGGCTCATTGTTATCTAATCCTAAAGCTCTCTTATGCACAATCCTGAGCCTAAAAATCTTTCTTATGTTGGTCACTCCATTTATAAATCCTTTATTTGACTGTGCATATCAATGTAATGAGATGCATCCATTCACATATGATGCTTTTAATACTTTTCATTCAATGTGCTCATGACATATATCAAATTATTCGGATCTATGTCTAGCATTTATCATTCCGTTGATCACACATTCCACGTTACATATACAATTTGAAAACACTTCCATATACAGTCCTAAGTATCAATCTCCTAGGACTAACAATGTACAGAATTATACCAATCATATAAGTAACAATTCAATAACTAAAATTTAATCAAAAAATTAATTATAGTGAGAAACATCTAGGTTAACTCACAGTACTCTCCAGATAAGTTATTTCCTTCATGATCTTGAATGTTTGGATGTTGGTGATTATTTTGTGCATCTATCGTTAAGCAATACACACATTTACACATCATTAAGTTGTTCAATCAATTTCCTGGGAATGTATTTTTATGCAAAGATCTTGATTCTTTTTGAATCCATCAATCATAAATTTATCCAATTCTCATTCATACTACACTCTTGTTCTTTGGATCATCCATCCATAACTTACGAAACTCTTTACTAATTGATCAAGCAATAATCTAGGTTCATTCCTAGCCTTGATTAACCACAAATATACCAAATTAGAGTGATTTATCCTCAATTGATTCAACATGTATTCAAAATTGAAGTAAACATTCTAGAATTAGGGCTATGATCATAAGGGGTCATGCCATGAGGGTGACAGAAACTTGGGCAACAAGCCATGATCGTGGGGACGATCGTGATAAAACCCAAATAACTAGGCCACAATCCTATGGAACATGCCATGATCGTGATATAATCTAAATAACTACGCCACGATCGTGCACTGGAGGCCATAATCCTTCCCTGTCTTTCTTTCCTCAATTCTCCCCGAATTTTCCAAACCTAGAAACATACCAAACACTTTAAACTTTATAGAATTCATGTCCTTTTATACAACTTCATTTTATGCTAATTCAACTACCATGTTAGTTACATAAATTCCACCAAAGCTCTACTCATTTCTTCACCATTCATCTTATAACATCTTACATATAGCCTTAACTTTTTTCCAAATTGAAAAAAACTTCAATAACATCTATATCTGCATAACTTGACCTCATATCTTAACCTAAATCATCCATATAATAGCCTATAACCTACTAATTTCATGCATAAAAAACAAAATAGGAACTACTTATTCATGCATCATTTTTCTAGCACACAATCAACACCAAATCCATAGCCAAATTCATCCCTAACCAATCATCATAAATGTTATGCTAACATATGTCATAATAGGCCAGTAAATCACTTACTTATTCAGCTCAAAGATCAAGCTAATCTAGCCTTCTAAGCATACAAACACAACTCCAAGAACAAGGTGGAAATAGAAAGGGATTTCAGTAACAAGATGAAGACCACAAATATTGGACTGACAAGGTGCAGAATTTTGGCAAAGCTCAAAGTTGTAAATGTTTTGTTTATATGTCAGCAGTGAGAAAGAGAAGAAGAAAGTTTATAGCAAAAACAAATAGAGAAGATGGCCATTCATATGTATAGGTTATGAGGTGTAGGTATGTGGTGAGGGTTTGGACACTTGTCAAGTAAAGACCCAAGCCATATGACTTATTCTTAAACTACCAAATGTCACTTAAACACCTAATCCACTTATCACTTAGCTCCCTAAGCCATTTGTCACCCAATTATCTAAGCCATTTATCACTTCATCCTACTACAATGTGTCACTATTTCATAGCTCTAATCAACCTAAATTTCCATGTGTCAACTTGTCTTGCCATTTTAACATTTTTCCTAGACTAAGTGTACATATTAATTCACCAATCTCCCAATTGTAATAATTAATCCCAAATTATTAATTGTAATTCATCAAACCAAACTTCAAGACATAAACAATGCACAATTATATCATAATCAGTTTAAATCCTTCATACCCCGAAATATGTCAATTGAGTGTATATACTATCCTCACAATTGTTAAAATTATTATGACTTAAAAGCCTAAGACTCTAACCCTCAGTAATGTTTTGGAAATTGGCTATTACAGGCACCATTGTCAAGTAATGTGGTGATTTAATTTTAGTTTTTTATTTTTGTTGGTGTTTTGTGCATATATTTTTTTTTATAATAATTTGTTTTATTATTTGATAATTTTTAAACATTTGTTAGTGTCAGTGTATGATAGTGACCAGATCTCCTCATAGAGAACTTGAGCAACTTGATCCGAAAATCAAGAGGACATTACGGCGATTGCCAAGGGAAGCAAGAACCACTTCGGTAGGAGACTCGAAATCTAAATTCAAAGAAACGATGGCAAATCTGCTAACACTGAGGGAGTTGGCTGCACCAAAACTAACCTAAATACCATTATACATTACATTTCCAAATTTTGATGAACATGTTACTTTTGAGTTAAAGTGTTGATTAATACATTTATTACCTAATTCTCATGGTCTTGCGGTGTGAGGCCCCAAATTAAACCCTAATAGGAATGTTACATGTCCATGAAAGTATATGTGATAAGAGTTAATGATTATAATTTGATTGTGTATTGCTTAAGTCTTGAATTTTGGTTTGACAGACCATAATTAGTGATTTGGAATTAATTGTTACAATTGGAAATTTGAAGAATTAAAATGTACATTTAGACTAGGAAAATGTCAAGTGGCAAGACAAGTTGATACATGGAAAGTGTGGATGACTAAACCTATACATTGAGTGACATGTGGCATAAGTAAATAAGAGACAAATGGTAGTATAGCTTAATCATATTTGGCATAATGATAAGAGGACAAGTAGCTCACTTCTAAGTATGACATGTGTCCATTTTAAAACAAGGATACCTTGTATCAAAAGGGTTTAGGAAAGTGCAGAATCGTCCTTCATTCTAGTTATTTATGTTGTGCCTTCTTTCTACACCTTTTCTTTCCCCACCGAAACACCATACCCTCACATCCTTGTGTTTTTGTTTATGTTTATGTTTAATTACCACATTAAAATGTTGCATCAAGTAAGCTATATCCTACTATCTTCTATGTTGTTATCTTTTTGGTGTTATTTGGAATTGTACTTATTGCATGGAAGGCTAGATTGGGATGTTCATTGAAGTAAGAAGTAGAGTTAAACATGTAAGTGGAATTCTAAACTTAATGGCTTGTAGTAATACAAATTCTATGATGATTGAATTATGGTAGAATATGTGTTGAGTTATGATAAAATGAGTTTTGAAAAATGATGTTTGTATGATAGATTTTGTTTTGGTTTGTGATGCATGAAAGAAAATGGTTTGTAGGCTGGCAAATGAATGATTTTGATTTGGAATTGGATTTGAATTTGATGAGGAATTGAAGCATAATTAAGGTATAATTGAGGTGTAATTAATAGACTATGATGAAGGTTATTGAATTGTGTATAAGGGTGTTAAAATATGGAAACAAATTGAAGGCAACTGGATAGTGAACCTTCAGTTCACCACGATCATGGGAAATGCTTTGAAATGAGAAAAGTGTGGTTTTATGCAATTGTTGAACCATATAAGGTTAATACACTTTACAATGGTATATTTGAACTTGATTAAGGTTTGAAATGAACCTAGTTTGATAGTTTGAAGTTAGATTAATTGGTAAAAGGTTGAATAAATTTTGGATTGTTAAATAAGGGGATAACTTAAGGAATGGAATGTTAGATATCAATGTATCCATTTTTAGAATATTTGATTTGTTCCAATGATGAAGGTGTTCTTATGAACACAAATGTGATAAAAAGGATTTAAGTAATGTGAATTAGTTATGAATGTTTGAGGATTAGGAACTTGTGTGAACATATATGATGTGTAATTACTTAATGCTATTATTGATGCATTGTTACAAATGCTTAAAGTCATAAGGCATATTAAGTTTGTTCGAGTGTGAAAGAATGTATTCAATTTGAGCATAAGGAAATAAATTCCTATGTTATGCAATATTTCTCTTATATATGATTATGAAATGTGATATATGTTACTTTAAAGCAACCAAGTCCTAGTTTTGGGTAAATAGGCATGCCTAGAAGGGTCTGCAGCTGCTTCTGAATTTAGACATTATAATGTCTTCTGTTCTTAGACACTACAATGTCTTTTATTTTAGAGACATAAGTCTCTTTTTTTTTTCTGTAGATACCAATCATCGATATCTTCTATTATTTTCCCATTACCCACTTCTGTAAAAAGGATTAACAGGCAATTCTATATGTGTTTTGATATTAGTTCTACTATAAAATAATCATAACCTATTCTGATACTTTTATATTCTGTTCTAATATAATTATATTATGTTCTGATGCATTTATGTTCTATTCTGATGCAATTAATAGTCTGATTTCTCTCTAATTTGAATAATTAAAGATTGCTTGTGATCGGCCATGATTCATTTTGTTATGAATGCTAGACAACTGTTAGAAGTAGTCACCATCTTGTGTCATGTTTAGTTATTCCCTTCCAAGCTATATGCTTAGTACGGTGGCTTTTTTTCCTCCGTGTAGGTCTCAATATAAAGGATTAAGTTTGGGACAATTGTAGTGGTCAAAGAAGGATGTGTTATGTTTTGAAGATGTTTTCTTTAAGTTTTTGAGTTGAATTTAAAATGATGAGACATATTTGTATTTTGCGTAAATGGATTGTAATAACTATAATACATGATCGATTTGAATTTAAGGAATGTATTTAATAAATACAATTTGTAAATTATGTTCTGTTTATAACTCAACATTCGAATGAAATGTGAAGTATGCTACCTTATTTTTAGGATTTGCTAGAATATCTTAGTTTATTCTAGGTTTGTTTTGTGTGGCATCTGTATATCTTCTTAGGAGGTATTAGGGTGTTATATGCAGGTGAGGATGCACACAAGCATTTCAAGGAGCTTGATGTGGTTTGTTTGAGCATGAAACCTCTTGGGGTGACAGATAAGCAGATCATGTTTAGTGCTTTTCCATTCTCACTCAAAGATACAACAAAGGATTGGTTGTTTGATTTACCAGTTGGGAGCGTGAATACTTGGATAAAGATGAAGAGGCTATTCTTAGAGAAATATTTTCCAACATTAAAGACAATAAGTATTTGGATGGAGATTTATGGCATCAATTAGCATAATGGAAAGTCTTTTTATGAGTACTAGGATCTTTTTAAGAAGTTGTGTGGTAGTTGTCCATAACATAACATACCAGAGAAACTTCTCATCCAACATTTCTATGAAGGATTACTATCGATGGAGAGGAGTTTGGTTAATGCAGAAACTGGTGGGGCCCTTTATGAGAAAACTCCTATTGAATCTAAGATTTTGTTTGAGTGGATGTCCATTAACACATAACAATTTGACACACAATGATGTTTGAAGAGTAAACAAGGTAAGTACTTCATCTATCGAACATCGTTTAGATGAACTAACATCTTTTATGAGATAGATTGCATATGGATAGCCACAAGTGAAAGTATGCAGAATATGTTAAAACATGAGCCATTCAACTGATGAGTGCCTGACACTATAGGAGGGAAGCATAGAGTATGTGAACATTGCAGGAGGGAACTTTCCAAATTAATACAACTCATACTCGTAGATGTATAACCCAAGCTGGAAAGATCATCCCAACTTAAGCTACAGAGGGAACAAGTAGCATGCTTACTCCATAATCAGTCGCAAGAAGCACAACAATTTCAACCAAAGTAGTAAAGAGCACAAATAGCCTCCTCTAGTAGTTCAGGTACATCTCTTGATGAATTTATCAAGACCTCTACTGCTAACAATCTTTAGCTTAGTCAAAATGTGCAACAACTTAGTCAGGTTATGTATCTGCTTCAACATAGTATAATGTAGCGTAATCAGAATATGCATCACTTGAGCAGGGGAAAAAATCGAGGATACATAACATGGAAAACCAAATAGGTCAAATGGAAATGAGGCTTAACCATTTAGAATCACAAAGTAGAGGAAAGCTGTCATCCCAACCTGAGTTGAACCCAAAGAATGTCAGCATTATAACCCTGAGAAGTGGAAAGGAGATTGAGTATCCCAAGAAAACTCCACTGAAGATTGCTACTAAGGAAGAGATCAAAAAGGAATTGGGAATGGAAGAAAATTTTTCATCGAGTACGAAAGTAAAATTTGAAAGCCCTAACATCATTAAAATTTACCCTCCACCTTTTCCAAGTAGGTAGACAAGACCTAATAAGGAGGATAAGGATAAAAAGATATTGAAGACTTTTTGGAAAGTGGAAGTCAATATACCTTTGCTCGATTCAATCAAACAAGTATCAATGTATACCAAATTCCTTAAAGAATTGCATACACATTAGAGGAAACCGAGGGGTGATGAAAAACTGATGATAGGTGATAATGTATCTGCGGTTTTTAAGAAGAAGATGCCTCCAAAATGCCTAAACCCAGGTATGTTTACCATTCCTTGCAAAATTAGTAACACTATGATCAATATAGCTTTGTTGGATTTGGGAGCTTTAATTAATGTGATGCCTCATTCAATTTATGGTTCTTTGAATTTTAGTCCTTCTAAAGAAACAAGTGTTATCATGTGATTGAGCCAAGTTTATCTTGATAATTGGCTATACTTTCATCACTGTTCATGCACTTTTTGACTCTTAATTTATGATCTTTGTGCTTAAATTGGTCCTTTAGGGTGAGCTTATCTTTTATGCAATTTGGTAGTAAATTGTTGTATTTTGACATTAATTGGATTATAATTATCTGGGGACAATTGATACTGCAAATTGTATTTCATATTGTAG
>JANVCQ010684057.1:0-14588 GCA_025531925.1 Erythroxylum plowmanianum | reverse complement strand
TTTCGGGAAGGTCCCGGTAATAAAATTTTTGTTTTTCCGCTGCCTGAACATGTGATGTTCTCCCGGGATTTTCCTACCTTAATACAAATTTGTCCCAAAAATTGAAACTGGCCTGAAACATAGTTATTACAAAAGCTTACAACCATTCTAAGTCATACACTTTAAATACAAGTCAAAATACATTTTTATTAAAATAAGACTCAGACTCCATTGACCATTGTGGTTAACTCATCCTAGTCGTTATAATCCTCGCTTTGAACCTACACAGGGCAAATCAATTGTGCTAAACATATAGCTTAGTGACTAATAACTAACTATGCATAAAGTGATAACTAATCATGCTGAATCATGTAAAGCATAAGCATGCATTAAAAGCTTGTCTTATCAAACAATTCAATATAAAGTATTTTAGAATAGAATGAACAAATAATATAACTGAATATCCAAAAGAGGTATAAAACCTTCAGAATCAAAATATGGTTTCTTTGATAATATCTAAAATAAAATATGAGTCAGAATACAAAATCAGATATCTATTAATCCATTTATAGAAGTAGGTAATGGGACTTATATAAGAGAGATCAAAGTTTCAACATCGAAGTGTCCAGGAGAGATTGAAGTCTCAACACCGAAGTGTCCAGGAGAGGCAAAAGTCTCGGCACCGAAGTGTCCAGGAGAGACAAAAGTCTCAACATCGAAGTACCACAGGTATAGCTGCAGACCCTTATAGGCATATCTATTTACCCATAACTACGACTTAACAGATTCAAAACACATGAATGTCTAAAATTCAAGACACATATAAATCAATGGTTTCATACAATTCAAACATATCATATTTTTATAGCTTTGCAATCATTCAATGATCTAAGTCAATAGCAAAGAAAAGAGTAAAAGTGAAACTATCAAAAATTACTTACTGAATTACATAATAAACTAATTACAAAATTGAGCATCTAAATTACTTACAGAACAGACCATCTAAATTACTTACAGGAGAACCATCTAAATTACTTACAAAAGCTCCCTTATTGCTTATTGCCTCAAAGTCCCAACAATATCTAGAAGTGGTCGCTCTATGCATTCCTTTATAATATTTAGTTCCCTTATTGCTTATTGCCTAGAACTCCCGGCAATACCTGGAAGTGGTCGCTCTATGCGTTCCACTATAATATTTAGTACAAACACATACCACTATTGTGCATGATTAAGAATTCCTTAATGCTTATCATGTATACTGAATATGTATAATGCATATTTATGACAAATTTAGGGTTTTTTACCCTTAATCTTGTCCCATTATCAATCATGTGAACCCATACTCAATTGATCAATCCAGATTTATCTAATAACGAATTTTCAGGTGTTGGACCCCAAACTTTTCTTGGAAGTTAGAACTATTATAAGTGAAAGGTTGGAAGTTAAAAGTTGGAAGTTATAAGTTGAAACATGTTCATTGAGTATGATTCAGTGTTTTAGCCATAACTTTTTCTCTAGTTATCTAAATGAGATGATTTTTAATTTGGAGTAAACTAGAGGCATAGTGCTACAAATTGTCTGATGAAATTGAGTTTTAATTCAGTCTCTAAGGATATCAATTTTTGGATGAAATTTGAGTACAGAATATTGTTTCAGTATAAGAATAGTTCAAAAAATGTTTGAGATATAACTTTCAAATTTCTGATCCAAATTGAATGATTTTGATGTCATTAGAAAATTGAGACAATGAGGAATATTTTTCTAGAAGGAAGTGTGATCAAATTCCTTCAATTACCTAATCAGAAAAAGTCTTGATTTTTGGAAGAAGATAGGCAATGACTTAAATGAATTTTGAGATATTAAAAGATTAATTATGTTATTTTGTGGAGTTAATTAGCATGTTAATGTGATTAAGATTTTATGACATGGGTTAATTGAATTTTACTGTTAACATGGTAAGTTTTGCACGAGGGGCAAAATTGGCAAGTCACTTAAGCATTTAAGTTACAAGGCATATAAGTAAGGGCAAAACATACATTGTTTAATCATTAATGGTATAAAAGGAAGAAGAAAAGAGTGTCTTACATTTGGAAGAGCTAAAAAATGTGAATGAAAGGAGAGAAAGAGAGTGAAGCACGAAAAAGAGAGAAAGGAGAGAAAAAGAAGAAAAAGCTAGGATTTCTCCATTTTTTGGTTTTCAAGAGGGATTTTGAAGTTTATTCAAGAAGGAAAAGGAAGAAGAGGAAGAGAGCTCTCAATCAAGCTAACAAACTCTTCATTTGGTGAAGATTCAAGGTAAGTTGGATTTTAATCTTTGGATTTTTGAGAAGATTTTGGTTCATATAGCTTAAGAAATGTATGGGTTTAAGGTTTCTAAGATCAATTTTAGTGAACATGTATTATGGGTTTCTCAATTGGAATGCCTATTGATTTGGAAATTTTTGTCAATGTTGAAGGAAATCAAGAGAGGAACAAGATTAAAGGCTTTTGAGCAAGGTTTTCAAGCAAGGAAATAAGGTGGGTTTCATGTTTATAATTAGATAATGAGCCATTATGTTTTCTTTTTAGTCAAAAGAATAAAATGATTTCTCATTGCTTTATCATTGTGGCAATTGTTGCTTTTGAATGATTTGTGAAATTGCTACATGTTTTGGTGTATGAATTTTGGATGATGAATTGTGATATGGAAATGATTTTGAAAAGACTTTATGTTTATGAAATTGAGTTTCGAAAATGCATATGAAATAATTCATGCTTATGAAAGACAAGATTTCAAAATATGCCATTTTGGCAAATGGTTTGCAAGTTATGAGATGCAGGATTATGTGGGTTTGTGGGGGTCCCCTAAGTATGTCAAGTGCACTTGTATAAAGGCTTCTCCCACCTACCCTCTAGTGCATGGAGCTCTCTCATAGACTCCCATAAGTTCACGGCTACGCAAAACCATTATGTGGGATTGCGTTAGTTTATTATGTTCTACTACACAAGACAGTTAGGGAAAATGTGTAGTACGTTCTATTTTGGATCCACCCAAACCATTTATGATGTGCTTATATGTTTATGAATTGTGAACAATTTGAAAATTTCATAAATTGTGTTGTTGTGAATTTTTTTATTACCTGACAAGAATTTTGAGTAACATGTGTTTTATGATTCAATAAGAATTTTCTATGAGAATGAACTTTTTGAACGATTTTGCTTATTATTCGTTATAAGCATGTTACCCACGAGCTGTAAAGCTCACCCCCACTCTCTTTACCCAATTCAAGTGATGAGCAAGAGATCAAGTGAACGTGAATCAAGGCATAAATTCGAATTTGCATGTTTTGTGTTGTTTTGGAGTAATTTATGTAAAAAAAGCTGTAATTATATTTTGAGCAATCATTATTCAAGTATCTTGTGCAATTTGGGGATTTTGGAATGTTAATGTATTGATGATGTAATATGGCTTGGAATGCCATTAAAGTTTTGAAAAATTCTTATTTTGATGTTAATGAATTATGAATGATATATGGATGACGATGATGAATGTTGAACATGAATGGTTGATATATATATGTACATATATATATACGTATCAGTGAGATGTTATGGAAAAGATACATAGGAATTATGAGTGATGAGATGTAGTTAAATGTGACAAGTCAAATGAGCTGAGAATTAAGAGTGGATGAAGAAAGGTTGGAATTTAAATGGTTATAAAATGAGGTGAGTTGAAATTAGATATAATTGAAGAAGTTATCCTCTTGACTTGATTAATCTTGAACATAAACTATTTCCATATATATATATATAAGTGAGACATCATTGAAAAGAAAGATAGGAATGTTATGAATATAGAGATGTTATTGAGTATGAAGAGTCAAATGAATTGAGGTTGAGAGTTTGATAAATTCTAATTGGTAGTTGAATTGTTATGAACGAGGTGCAATTAAGGAAGTGAAGTTGGGATAAATTTCAAGTTTTCATGAGGGTAAAATGTGTGTTCTGACTTTACGAGAAATTCTGTATTAATCTATGATGATTTTGACAAAGTTGTCTAAATAAAAGTTATAGATGATCCTTCTAGATTTCCAACGATATAAAGTATGTCAATTTAGGGTATCGGAGTTGAGAGATATGAGCATTATAAGTGATGATGCTATATGGGAAGTATGAACATGACAGCTATGGTGAATGATGAGAATTGTTGTATAACATGAATCATTTGAGTTGATATTTAGGAGATTTATGAAATCATTTTGGTAATTGAATATTTGAGGAGTGTTATTGCATGTTAAGAAGTGAAATTGGGAAGATTATGAGTGAATATGATGTTAGAATGGACTTAGGAACCTTTGGAGAGGAGTTTTGGATCACCTATGTCCTTTAGACAGAGTTTAGGTATGTTAAACGGACCTTCTCAGGTGCAAAAAGACTCCTAAGCCAGTCTATGTTCGTTAAACGGATATGGATGTTCGTTAAATGGACCTTCTCGACCAAAATGGGCTCCCAACCCAGACAATGTTTGTTAAACAGAGATGGATGTTCGTTAAAGGGACATTCACGGAAAAGCTACAGTAAATTGCAATTTGTAAACCTTTTATAGGCACAATATCACTTTGTGGTATTCATGAATATTGTAGATCCTGAATTATACTTTCAAATGGGCTAAGAACGAACTTAATGTGAAATCTGTAGGAAAAGTTATGATAATTGTGCCAAGAGAGGTACAAAAGGATTAAGGATATAAACATGTTGGATTCTTTTGCCCATAACTCCCTAATCCTACCTCCGAATGAAGCAATTATTGAAGCGATAGATTTATAAGACATGAATTTACCTATCCATGAAATTTGGTAGCTTTTTCCTTTGAGATGAAAAAAATCGATGAAAAGATAGTGAGGTGTCAGTTGGGAGAGTATGATTAGGGTAGGAACACATTTTGGAGTTTTAAACATAACTTCTTCTATAGAGTTACAATTGAGATAGTTCTTGCTTCAAATTAACCTATAGACTTAGAACTTCAATTATTATAAAGAAGTCAAATTATGATTTTTGGTGATTGACTAGTGTGGCCACACCACCCTTGTGAGATGACGGCCAAAAAGGGTTCTTTGAAATAACCCTACAAGGTTATCAACTCAAGGTTTATGATCCAAAGTTGGTTGGGTTCCAGAAACGACGCCCAACATTTATGGTATCAGAGCCCCAGAATTGAGATCTTATATGGGCATTTTAGGAAAGACGTATCAAGTTAGATACATGTTTGGCAAATCTTAGAATGCCATAGTGACTGATTCCTAGTATGAATCACATGTGTATGTCACACACATGTGATTAAGAGTTCAAGCTAATAGAATTAGTAAAAAGAATGTTGCTCTTTCAGGATTTGAGATAATTGAAAGTTATGGGGAATTAGAAATGGGAAATAATACATGGTCAAATATGACAGATAATGAGTCAATGCATCTATTTGGGTGGAATTGAATATGACACTAATGATGTATGATGGTGTGTATCGCCGAATTTGATGAAGATGTAAATGCATTATCATAGATTGTTTGAGGAAAATAGGAAGACAAGTAGAAATGATGAGATTAAAGTGTACAAGTAGAATGTAATGAAAATAGAAATTGTTGTGATCTTAAGAAGATGAATTAAGAACTCAGATGGTTATTCGATGAGTATGACAAGAGTTATGATCCACTGTAAGAAGATAATAGGGGAATTGAGACCAAAATTTCATAATGATTATGCATCAATAGTTCTGAATTGATTAAGGATATGCATATGGAAGATGAAAAAAATGATGACAATAGAAAAATGAATGAATTGGGTGGATCAACACCAAAAATATTGAATACAATGAGACAGACATAAAACTCAAGTATATTGACACTATAGAGATGTGAACTATGAAGCAAATGATGAAATGTTTTTAAGAGTATCATGTTCCTAAGGTGAACTTGGATTGAGTGCAAGATGTGCTTAGGTTAGGATAAAGAAGTAACTAAGCTTGAATTGAATTGGTCTATATAAAGTTATTAAGAACCAGACTAGTGACTTACGAGTTAGTATTACTAACAAAGATGTCTCAGATTCATGCTGTGTTATATGTGAATATACTAAGAAATATCAATATGATTTGATATTGGTGTTATTGATGCAAGAAGTGGAAATTTGTGAGTAATCTGAGATATATGTATACATTGAGGAATTAGCTAGTAATGAACGACTACATGAGTGATTGAAAGACCGATTGAGTCTATTGACTATGGATTATTTGGAAGAAAGTATTCGAGTGAAGAAATTACTTGGCAGACTGAGGAAAACATAAGATAGCTTGACCTCCATTTGTTTAATCACTCAGGTAAGAATTTCGAGGACAAAATTCTTTAAGGGGGTAGAATTGTTGGACCCCAAACTTTTCTTGGAAGTTAGAACTATTATATGTGAAAGGTTGGAAGTTAAAAGTTGGAAGTTATAATTTGAAACATGTTCACTGAGTATGATTCAGTGTTTTAGCCATAACGTTTTCTCTAGTTATCTAAATGAGATGATTTTTAATTTGGAGTAAACTAGAGGCATAATGCTACAAATTGTCTAACAAAATTGAGTTTTAATTCAGTATTTAAGAATATCAATTTTTGGATGGAATTTGAGTACAAAATATTGTTTCAGTATAACAATAGTTTGGAAAATGTTTGAGATATAACTTTCAAATTTCTTATCCAAATTGAATGATTTTGATGTCATTAGAAATTGAGACAATGAGGAATATTTTTCTAGATGGAAGTGTTATCAAATTCCTTCAATTACCTAATCCAAAAAGGTCTCATTTTTTGGAAGAAGTTAGGCAATGACTTAAATGAATTTTGAGGTATTAAAAGATTAATTATGTTATTTTGTGGTGTTAATTAGCATGTTAATGTGATTAAGATTTTATGACATGGGTTAATTGAATTTTAGTGTTGAGGTGGTAAGTTTTCCATGAGGGGTAAAATTGGCAAGTCACTTAAGCATTTAAGTTACAAGGCATATAAGTAAAAATGGACATTGTTCAATCATTAATGGTATAAAAGGAAGAAGAAAAGAGTGTCTTACATTTGGAAGAGGCAAAAAATGTTAATGAAAGGAGAGAAAGAGAGAGAAGCATGAAAAAGAGAGAAAGGAGAGAAAAAGAAGAAAAAGCTAGGATTTCTCCATTTCTTGGTTTTCAAGAGGGATTTTGAAGTTTATTCAAGAAAGAAAAAAGAAGAAGAGGAAAAGAGCTCTCGTTCAAGCTAACAAACTCTTCATTTGGTGAAGATTCAAGGTAAGTAGGATTTTAATCTTTGGATTTTTGAGAAGATTTTGGTTCATATAGCTTAAGAAATGTATGGGTTTAAGGTTTTTAAGATCAATTTTAGTGAATATGTCTTATGGGTTTCTCAATTGTAATGCCTATTGATTTGGGGATTTTGTCAATGTTGAAGGAAATCAAGAGAGGAACAAGAGTAAAGGCTTTTGCGCAAGGTTTTCAAGCAAGGAAATAAGGTGGGTTTCATGTTTATAATTGGATAATGAGCCATTATGTTTTCTTTTTAGTCAAAAGAATAAAATGATTTTTCATTGCTTTATCATTGTGGCAACTTTATCATTGTGGCAATTGTTTCTTTTGAATGATTTATGAAATTGTTACATGTTTTGGTGTTTGAATTTTGGATGATGAATTGTGATATGGAAATGATTTTGAAAAGACTTTATGCTTAAGAAATTGAGTTTCGAAAATGCATATGAAATATTTCATGCTTATGAAAGACAAGATTTCAAAATGTGCCATTTGGGCAAAGGGTTTGCAAGTTATGAGATGCATGATTATGTGGGTTTGTGGTGGTCTCCTAAGTATGTCAAGTGCACTTGACTAAAGGCTTCTCCCGCCTACCCGCTAGTAGCATGGAACTCCCTCGCAGACTCCCATAAGTTCATGGCTACACAAAACCATTATGTGGGATTTTGTTAGTACGTTCTGTTCACGACTACACAGGACCCTTAGGGGAAATGTGTAGTACGTTCTGTATTGGATCCACCCAAATCATTTCTGATGTGCTTATGTGTTTAAAAATTGTGATCAATTTGAAAAATACATAAATTGTGTTGTTGTGATTTTTTTGATTACCTGACAAGAATTTTGAAAAGCATGTGTTTTATGATTCAATAAGAATTTTTTTATGAGAATGAACTTTTTGAATGATTTTGCTTGTTATTCATTATAAGCATGTTACCCACAAGCTGTAAAGCTCACCCCCACTCTCTTTCCCCAATTTAGGTGATGAGCAAGAGATCAAGTGAAAGTTAATCGAGGCATAAATTTTAATTTGCATGTTTTTTGTTGTTTTGGAGTAATTTATGTAAAACAAAGCTGTAATTACATTTTAAGCAATCATTATTCAAGTATCTTGTGTAATTTGGGGATTTTGGAATGTTAATGTATTGATGATTTAATATGGCTTGGAATGCCATTAAAGTTTTGTAAAATTCTTATTTTGTTGTTAATGAATTATGAATGATATATGGATGACGATGATGAATGTTGAGCATGAATGGTTGATATATATATGTACATATATACATGTACGCATCAGTGAGATGTTGTGGAAAAGGCACATAGGAATTATGAGTGATGAGCTATAGTTAAATGTGACAAGTCAAATGAGCTAAGAATTAAGAGTGGATGAAGAAAAGTTGGAATTTAAATGGTTATAAAATGAGGTGAGTTGAAATTTGATATAACTGAAGAAGCTATCCTCTTGACTTGATGAATCTTGAACATAAACTATTGCCATATATATATATATAAGTGAGACACCATGGAAAAGAAAAATACGAATATTATGAATATAGAGATGTTGAATATGAAGAGTCAAATGAATTGAGGTTGAGAGTTTGATAAATTCTAACTGGTAGTTGAATTGTTATGAATGAGGTGCAATTAAGGAAGTGAAGTTGGGATAAATTTTAAGTTTTCGTGAGGGTAAAATATGTGTTCTGACTTCAAGAGAAATTCTGTATTAATCTATGATGATTTTGACCAATTTGTGTAAATATAATTATAGATGATCCTTCTAGCTTTCCAACGATATAAAGTATGTCAATTTTGGGTATCGGAGTTGAGAGATATGAGCATTATAAGTGATGATGCTACATGGGAAGTATGAACATGACAGCTGTGGTGATTGATGAGAATTGTTTTATGAGATGAATCATTTGAGTTGATATTTGGGAGACTTATGATATCATTTTGGTAATTGAATATTTAAGGAGTGTTATTGCATTTTAAGAAGTGAAATTGGGAAGATTATGAGTGAATATGATGTTAGAATGGACTTAGGAACCTTTGGAGAGGCTTTGGAAGGAGTTTTGGATCACCTATGTCCGTTAGACGGACTTTAGGTTTGCTAAACTGACCTTGTTATGTGAAAAAACACTCCCAAGCTAGTCTATGTCAGTTAAAAGAACATGGATGTCTATTAAACGGACTTTCTCGACCAAAATGGGACCCCAACCCCGATAATGTCCATTAAACGGACATAGATGTCCGTTAAACAAACATTCACGGGGAAGCTATAGTAAATTGCAATTTTAGACCCTTTTAGAGGCAAAATCTCACTTTGTGGTCTTCACTAAAGTTGTAGATCTTGAAGTCAATTTTCTAATGGTCTAAGAACAAACTTAATCTGACATCTATAGAAAAAGTTATGAAAATTTCTCCAAGAGAGGTACAAAAGGATTAAGGATGTAAACATGTTGGATTCTTTTGCCCATAACTCCCTCATCCGACCTCCGAATGAAACGAAATTTGGTAGCTTTTGCCTTTGGTATGAAAAATATTGATGAAAAGATAGTGAGGGGTCAGTTGGTAGAGCATGATTTGGGTAGGAACACTTTTTGGAGTTTTAAGCATAACTTCTTCTATGGAGTTCCAATTGAGATAGTTCTTGCTTCAAATTAAAATAGAGACTTAGAACTTCAATTATTGTGAAGAATTCAAATTATGATTTTTGGTGATTGACTAGTGTGGCCACATCACCCTTGTGAGTTGACAGCCAAAGAGTGTTCTTTGGAATAACCCTACAAGGTTATCAACTCAAGGTTTATGATCCAAAGTTGGTTGGGTTTCGGAAACGGTGCCCCATATTGAGTCTATTTTTCTCAATGATTCTCATCAAGAAGGTGAGGTAATTTGATAAGACTTCCTTCTAGAAAGTTGTTCTCCCATGTCTTAATTTTCTAATGAAACCAAGACCATTAATTTGGTTCTATATATTGAAAGGTATTCCCAAAAGATTTCAGATTGTTCTTAAGCTTCAACAGAATTCTTATGTTTGATTCAAATCAGATTCTAAATTTCTTAGAATAGCATTAGAATTCAATATCTTTAGAAAATTTGTATCCTTATGTCTCTAGTAATTCAAATGAATAATCACTCCATTTGGAAATCTACAGATCCAGATATAAGTAAAATACTGAAGTATATTAAGTAAAATCATCCCAGTTCATACTATTCCAACAGATTCCCTCAATTTCTTTCAATCAATATTTTTCAAAACAATTTATAAAACTACCAATTCTTATAGAGTGGTAAAACAATGTGTTAGGGATCTATTTGTTCAAGTCTCATGTCATTTGGATATTTAGAGAAGAAGTTATAGGCAAAAGAAGGAAAGATGTTCAGAGTGCAAAAGCTCTCAGGTGCACATAGTGTACTAACCTAATTAAGAATATTGAGTCATAGCTATGTAATATTTGTGCATAATCATGCACTTGAAATTAATTCAGTCATGGGCATGCAACCATCAATCATGCTTGGGCATTCTAATCAGTCATTCACGGCTATGCATCCTTCACTCCCGGTTGTGCACACCTATTCAGATCCAATCCCAATTTTATCATTCAATCTTTCTTATTTAATTCAGATGGATAAGATTTTTTGTGGATATGTAGAGCAATATGATTCGAGTCCAATGGTTCAAGAATGAAGTCATTTGGATGTCAGGTGAAGAAGTTATGAGAAAAGATCAAATTATGTTCATAAAATACCTTCTTCGGATAAACAGGAAAGTTGCGATAGTGCACATGCAGAACCACGACGCTTTAGGTGGACCTGCGAAGTCAAAATTATGCTGAAGCATGATCACGATTCACCAACCTCTTCAGTCAAGTCACGATCGTGCAGAAGCACGATCGCAACATCCTTCTTCTTCACCGCCAGTTTTTTTCTTCTTCTTTGTTTCATTTCCAACTTTTTTGTACTTTCTTTCTTCCCTCTACATCAATTCTTACTCTTCATTTAAAAAATTTATAACTTATTTTCATTATCTATCCACTCCATTCTAACTCACATTACTTCAAAATAACTCAAAATCAAGATCGAATACGCACATCAGAAATTCAAACTACTGGTTCACTTTCTATCACTACTGTGTGTTTTCATTCTTACTACTATACTTTATTTTCAGACCCTCATCAATGCAGAATTTATTATCTCACGATTCTATACCACATTTTTCTATATTTAACTAAATCACAATGAACTTCCATGCCCACAATCTCAAATACATAATCTGAACATTCTTGAAGTCACACAAGTTTATATAAAACATCTTGGCAGTGTCATCAACATTGAAATTCCCAATGTCTCGTACGCCGACTAACTGATCAACATTATGGTAACTGGAACTGTCACTATTGCTCAAACTATGGGGGTTTTTATTTGTATCATTTATAATCGGGTCTTCATTTATACTCGTATTTTTAATAGGATCAAGACTATCTATTGATTTAGCCTACACCTGTATTCTAATTCCACCTTGGATAATATCGAATGGAACCACCATTTTTCCATAGAGGTTTCTTGCCGTTATTTAATTTACATCAAAATATAAATAGATGAATAGTCATTCGATGCAAAATTCATTGAAATATTTCATTTACTCTCAGAATACGCATATAGAGTCCAATCACTAGGAGTATTCACTAATATAACCAAACAAAAAGTGGGTATTAAAAAAAAAAAGATTCTCTTTTCTTTTTGTAAGAACCCAAAGCATCCCTTCACTATATAGAATTATATACTATATATAATTATTTTTCAATTTTTAAAATTCTAACTATTAGTAACCGAAGTTATACTACTTAAACTTCTCATGCATGTGCTCATTTCTACTACTACAACAACATCAAATTCATTTACAAATTATCCAGAAAGCTATAACACAACTTACTTGCTTCTTTAGTCAAATCCTAGCTTTGACAGTGAAGAACAAGGTTTTGGTGTAGAATATAGAACAATGCAAAATTGAAGAACAACCAAGCTATAAGATTTTTTCTGTCAAAACCACGTGCTTATGTGTTTCCTTAAACCATTGACATATGGCCTCATTGCATGTGAGCCATTTATCACCCACTTATAAGTGTTACATGTCATAACGCCATTTGCCTATTTTTCCATAATTTAATCGCATTTATAAAACCAATTTACTCAAAAAATGTTAATGCATATATGTACATTTATTTTGTATGTATCAAAAATACATACGCACATTTTAGTGTGTAACATCCTGTTACCCATGTTAAGGCTAAAATTTTAAATATGAGAGATTACGGAGAAATTAGGAAATACTTTTCATGCTCATGCATTTCATGATATGCACATATATGTGAATAGTGAATTTTGCATACATCAAAATGACTGTACATGCATTTATTGACATTTCCGGGTATAATTGTTAGTAAATTTGGTTTTATTAGAAATTGGGGTTTGATTGTATTGAAAATTTAATTTGGAGATTAGAATTCATGATTTAGAATTTTTGGAGTTTTTGGAAAAATTTTATGAAAAGAATTGGAATAATTCTTGGACTAGGAAAAATGCCAATTGGTAAAATAATTGAGAAATGGTAGTAGAAATTACTGTCCAATGACAATGGTTGATAAGTGATTTTGGGATTTATTGACAAATGTCAATGAAAATAGGGAGACAATTAGAATAGAAATTTGATTAAAGTTACAAGAATTGGACATGTGGCAACTGACATGTGTCACTTGCCAAACAATGCCTTATGTCCACTAATCCTAAAATTTTAAAGACCCTTCCACCTTTTTGGTTTTGTCTCCCACGATGCTTTAAGTTAAAAAAAACTTAGAATATTGTGTTTTGGCTCTCTCCATCTTCCTCTTCGTGGCTTCTCTTCTCCTCTTCTTCTTGATTTTTATTCTCCAAATCACCACCCACATTGAACCTCTCATCTTTCAATTTCTACTTCCTTCATGTTGTCTTCTTCATTGCCTCAAGAAAACCTAAACTTTCCAACCTCTATGATGATTTACATGGGATGCATGGAAAATTAGGGATTTTTGGTGATCTTGAGAAGTTGGAAGAATTTGAAGTTACAACAAGTAAGTTATGCTTTAAATGTCACATGTATGGTTAAATGAAGCTAGATTGATAAGTAAATGAAGATGGATTACTTGATTATGTAATTTTCATGTATGTGTCGTGGGTGATGTAAATGTCTTGTTTTTGTAGTTTTGAACGATCATTAATGACCCATAAATTGTTATATAGATGTTTTGGAAGTTGGATGATCCATATAATGTGTTTGGATGGGTGAATTAAATTGATGAAGGAATGAACATATGGATGTTCTATTTTTGGGTTAATGATAAAATATAGATCATAAATGGGTCTGTAAATGTTATTGAGTTGAAATGGAGAGTAAATGAAGTGGAAAAGGGTGATTTTTGTACAAGTTATGTTAGGTGTAAAATTTGGTAAATTAGAATATGATTGACTGGAAAATTGTTTACTAAGTAATTGAGCCCAAGTTTATTATATAAATTGGCAACATTTTCATGGCCGTTACTATACTTTTTGACTCCTAATTCTTGATTTTATGCTTAAATTAATTCTTGAGTGTGCACTTTTATTTTATGCGATTTGATAGTAAAAATTGTCACAATTGGTATTAATTGCACTTCTTAATTTTTAAAAATAATTGATACTACAAATTGCTATTATTGATTGTAGGAACCTCAAGGAGAAGGGAGTCAATGTGCTGAATTGAAGTCAACAGGAGATCAGAGCCTTCGAGAAAAGTTCACCACGGCTAGCCCATCTATCGCCATAGCGAGGAACGAAGAATCCAAGTTGAGCTTCCGGGAAAAGTTCGCTGCGGCGAAGGATCCAGGATTCGCACAAAAACTTTTTGGGAAAAGTATGCCGCGGCGAGCTTGCCTGTCACCGCGGCGAAACGTCAAAAACCTGAACATATTTGGAAAAATCTCTCATTGTTCCGTCCCGACCCGCCGATCCAACATTTAAAAACATGCCAAAATAGGTTATGGAGAATAATTCTTTGCGGAGAAGAACCGACACTTCGTCTCTCTCGCTCTCGACCTTCATCCATCAACCATTTTTTTTCATTTTTCCATCGTCACTCTCATCTTTTGTTGCTGCTGCCATGGGTGCTATCAGAGTGTTTATAGTTGTGAATGCTCCCAGAGTGATGTTTAGCTAAGTACCATTTCCTCTTGAAGATGTAGTGATGGCTTAAGTTCAATGGGCTTCAAAGGGGAGTAGTTCATTT
>JANVCQ010684033.1:0-14590 GCA_025531925.1 Erythroxylum plowmanianum | reverse complement strand
TTAACTAATTCTAGATATTTTATTATTATCAAAACATAAAGGGATTTAATTTGTCAACCACCATTGGTCCAACAGCTACTACATTAGCTTTCCCAGGGTGGTAATCTATCATCAAGTCATAATCTTTTAGTAGTTCTAACCACCTTCTTTGCCTTAGATTTAACTCTTTTTGGCTTATCAAATATTTAACACTCTTGTGGTCTGTAAATACCTTGGTGGTGACTCTATATAGGTAATGTCTCTATAATTTCAATGCAAAAATAATGGCAGCCAGCTCCAAGTCATGTGTAGGATAATTCATCTCGTAGGGTTTTAATTGCCTGGAAGTATAGGTGATCACTTTATCTTCTTGCATCAACACACACCCCAATCCCTTCTTTGAGGCATCACTATCTACTATATACTCATCACTATTAGAAGGCGAGGTCAAAATTGGTGTAGTTATGGGCCTATTCTTTAATTCCTCAAAGCTTTTCTGGCATTCTTCTGCCCACACAAGCTTTTGATTCTTCCTTATCAATTTTGCAAGTGGGACCACTATCATGGAAAAGCCCTCTACAAATCTTCTGTAATAACCAGATAAACCCAAGAAACTCCTCACTTCTGCTATATTCTTATGTGCTTCCCATTTAACTACATCTTCTATTTTCCTTGGATCCATATGTACTCCTTGTTCGAAAATAACACTACTTCCCTTAGCTAAAATTCACATTTATTGAATTTGACATACAACTCTTTCTTCCTCAGTATCTCTAAGGCAATCCTTAATTATTATTCATGCTCCTAGACACTTTTGGAATAAACCAATATATCATCAATAAAGACTATGATAAATCAGTCTAAGAAAGGCTTGAAGACTCTATTCATTAAGTCCATGGAGACTGCAGGGGCATTCGTTAATCCAAAGGGCATGACTAAGAACTCAAAATGCCCATATCATGTTCTAAAGCAGTCTTTAACACATCGGACTCCCTTATTCTCAACTGATGGTAACCTGATCTTAAGTCTATTTTGGAGAAGATTTTTGCCCTTTGCAATTGATCAAACAAATCATATGTGCATGGGAGCAGATATCTATTCTTGATAGTGACATGATTAAGCTTTTTGTAGTCCACACACATTCTCAATAATCCATCTTTCTTCCTTACAAAAAGAACTGGAGCTCCCTAAAAAGAAGAGCTAGGCCTAATATAACCTTTCTCTAATAGCTCTTCTAATTGCGCTTTAAACTCTTTCAATTTTGCTAGACCCATTCCATAAAGTGGAATTGATATTGGTGCAGTACTTCGAAGAAGCTCGATGGGAAACTCATTTTTTCTAGGGGTGGTAGTCCTCTGGAAAAACATCTAAAAATTCCATGGCCACAGGAATATCTTCTAACTTTCCTCCATCTAACTTCACATCTACCATATATCCTAAGAATGCTTCATATCCTTTCCTCATCATTTTCTCTACTGCTAGAGCTGAAATAATTCTAGGTAGGCTTACTTTCCTATCTACTATAACCACCACCTTTCTACCTTTGTCCAACTCAAATTCTACTGTCTTCTGTTTGCAATCTAAATTGGTATTATATTTTCTAACGTATCCATGCCTAAAATCACATCTAATCCCCCCATCTTTAATGGCATTAACTACACCACTAATTTTTCTCCACCAATGTATATCTTATAATCTCTATAAACTTGACTAATAATGATATACTGGCCAATTAGGGTACTAACCATCAAAGAATTATCTAATGGGCTCAAACTTCTACCATGCACAATTCTAATTAATGAAATAAAGGAATGGGTAGACCCTGGATCAATCAGAATAATAATATTGTCATTATACAATTTAAACATACCAATCACAACCTCTGGAGCTATTTCTGCGTCATCCCTTATTATTATAAACACCCTAGCTGGTGCTTGCCCCCTCGGTCTTCTTGGAGGATTCACTTTCTTGGCTATATCAATGCTTCCCACTTCAGTTGCAGTCTTGAGTCCCATAGTCTTGGCACTTTCTGATGCTTGCATCTGAGTTCTCTCCTGTCTTGCATACTACGGGCACTCTCTAGCCATGTTCCCTTTCTCCCCATAGTTAAAACAAGTTCCATTCAACCTATAACACTCCCTTTTGTGGAATTTGCCGCAACGATCACATTTGGGAATGGATGGATTATCCCCCTCTCCCCTTCTATTGCCTCTCGCCATTGAGGCTTGATGAGGAATAGTTCTCATCTGTTTGAACTTGCTTGCACCACTGCTCCTATCCTCAGACTGTAAGGGCAAAGTCCTGGCACTCCTCTCTGGCATAGGAGCACTACCTCCCCTCCGAAACTGTTCTCTTCCTTTGCTCTTTCTGTTTATTATGCTCTTTATATTCTCCATATTCTCAACCCTTAACACCACGAGACCAGCTATTGAAAGTCATAGAAAATTTGCACCACCACTTTTTCTCTAATGAATAATTGCAATCCTACTTCAAACCTATGACACTTAGCCACTTCGCTCATCATCATCTCAGCTGCATATCGGGATAGTCGCATAAATTTGTGCTCGTATTTGCTCACTGTCATCTCCCTTTGGGTAAGACTCAGAAACTCCCTTTGCTTCTGCTAGATACATACCTCAGATAGATATTTCTTCTTATAAGCAGTTAGGAAGTCCTTCCATATCAACAGGGGTTGTTTTATCTGACTCCCTGTTACACTTTCCCACCAATATAGGGCATCTCCTTGTAGCAAGCTTGCAGCATATTCAACCTTTTCATTATCTTCACAGTCCATTTGTTCCAATATCCTTTCTGTTTTCCTCAACCATGTTTTAGCTTCTTCTAGATCAATTGCTCCACAAAAATCCACTACCCCATACATCTTAAACTTATCAAATTGCTTTCCTTTCTTAGCTGGGGTTGGGATAGAAGTTTGTGGCATATGGCCTATAACCTGGACAAAAGCCTGAGCAAAGGCTTGGAACAATTTAGGATCTAAGGGATTAGGCACTTGCTCTTGCAAAAGAGGTGACTCATACATTTGTGATCGAGAGGACCCACTACCATGCCCCACAGAAGCCTCAACATTCCCTAGGGCTTTAGACTCATCCGTACCCTCCTCTTTTGGTGAAGATTTAGGTGCAACATATCCTTGCAAAACTCCTCTTATTCTTCTACGAAGTGGCATCTTACTCGTTTAATTTAAACATTAACATTTAGCTGACGTTTCATTTTAATCTTATTTCCTATATGTATACATGTCACTTAATGCAATCAATCAATTCAACAATGCAAACAATTACTCACACATCATAATAATTTTTACCACTATATATTCTAAGCCTAAGAATCCTTAAAAACCTAAGCTCTGATAACAAACATGTTGGGGTTGAGTCTCGATATTTATTACGAGGCTACTATACTAGACGACCAGGTAAAGATCGTGTGAGAGGGAAGCTAAAAGCTTCAAATTGTAATGAGACTAATAGCGTCACCGCTGGCAGACTTCACTGTGGCAAAGCAAATGTTTCACCACAACGAAACTAGGGAATATTACCAAAGACCTTTCGGGAAAAGTTTATTGCGGCCAAAGTCTGGCTTCACCACGGTGAAGTTATAAGATTGAACAAAAGCATCTCTCAGGAAAGGTTCATTATGGCCAAATTCTTTCCTTCGCGACGACGAGACCTTCGAATCAGTAACCCATACCCGAACATCCATCAACATACAATTCTATTTCCAATAACAAATTTACAACTCAACAAAGAAAATAGATAAGAACATATACAAGGAAACTTCTTCAATTCTTAATCCCATTACTAAAACAAAACGAAGTTTGAGTATAGCTTTAATTACATATCAATAGCCACATCAATAGCTTAATACAAAATATAAATGAATGCTCATGTTTGATATGCTTATAAAGCTACTAAACAATATAGTCGAACTAACTTAGTTACAAAAGATAGCTATCTTGGAGTTTGTCAAAGCCTTGCAAGGATCATTCCTTCTCGTTTTACACCTGAGGAGTCAAAAAAATAATGGGTTGAGATGTGAAGCTTAGTGGTTAATATATTTATAGTCATTGGTAGCAAGCACACAATCAAGCATATATATATACATATACTTGATTGTGTTGTATATATATATATATGCTTGATTATGTGTGCATATATATATATATATATGCTTGATTATGTGCTCGTTACCAATGTATATATATATGCTTGATTATGTTCTCGTTACCGATGTATATATATATATACATATACTTGATTGTGTTGTATATATATATATATAACGAGCACATAATCAAGCATATATATATATATACACACATAATCAAGCATATATATATATATATATACACACACACACACACAACACAATCAAGTATATATATATAAGTATACACACACACACACACACACACACACACACATTTTAATCTAGCAATTCCATCATCAATAATTCTAGCTTACAGACTCATAGTTAAAGATGTTATCACATAACACATATCATGTATATTTAATCATCCAAAACATAACGCTCAATTGTGTATCATGCTCATCAAATCAAAATGGAATGCACAAACATAATGGCTTGAGAGTCCAATGGATCGAAGTGGTAAAATTGAAGTTTACTCCATAAACTAAATGAGTCCATTTCTTAGGAGCTCATGTGCCACAAGTGGGCAGTAGGAAGAAGGCTTTAAGTCAATGTGTACATGACGAATGAAATCGTATCTCTCTTGCCTATACACAAGCATTTATGCTCAATTCATTTCATCACATGTTCAAACTTTCATGCTTCTTATGCTTTTCCCTCTCTTGATTATTCAAAATGTTGTAGCATCTTTCAAAACATAACATGATAATAAGTCATAATGCATTTTTCCAATAATCACAAAGTTTAAGTCAAGCAATTACGCACACAAGCAAGCAAGAAATTTGCCCATCTTCATAATAACTGTAAACATATTACCTACCTAATTTGCTTGTAAATCCAAACTAAAGTTTTCCTTTCTTCTTGCTCTTGCATAGGATTTTCTTGGTTTCCTTCAACGCAAACCAATATTCATTTAAACCAATATTCCAATAGAAAATCCATAAAGCTGCAATATTCCAAAATATAAAATAAATAAAAATTAAGCTTATACTTAATCGACCTATAGTTTATTTAGGCTAGAAAAACTAAGACCTAGTTTAAAATCCATGACAATCAAGTTGGGTGTCTTGGTTCCCTCTTCTTTCTCCCTTCACTTCCAACATAAAACTCATTTCTCTACTTCCTTTTCTACCAAAGCAAGAAGAAAAGATGATGGAGATTACCTAAACAAGTTGATTCCTCTTCCTTCTTCTTCCTTCTCCTTTTCCATGTTTTTCTTCTTCTTTCTTTCCTAACTTCCGTGTTTTCTCTCTTCTTTCTTTCTTCTTTCCACGTTTTCCCCCTTTCTCATTTTTTAATCAAGACCACTTTTTTTTCTTATCTTTCCAAATTTACCCTTCATTTGTTTTTTTTACTTACTTCTTTAGTTTATTATGCCTATTATACTCTAGCTTAATTCTAACATTTCTATTCAAAAATTCTAATTTCTATTTATGATTGTTAAATTAATGGACTAAACTCTGAAAATAAATAAATAAATAAATAAGTAAATAAATAAATTTGGGGTCCAACAAATCTAGTATCTGCATGTTGAAATTATTATTTGAAGCATGTATCAGGGAGCATTAACTTAAATAAAGAGTTTATAGTGATATCATCACTTCTAGATATTTTACAGAGATTGGTGATTAAACTGGCACCTATAGTTTGATGGACTAGCTACCTATCAAGCCTTAACACCAAGATGAGATCTTGTGTGTTAATCACCATATAAAGTAAAACGAGAGATGTAGAAGAAAAAACTAACATAAGGGCAAAACGATAATTTTACCCTTTATTGTGCGGATGGCTATAATATGGTTCATAATAGAGTTTGCAATTAGAAACGTTTATTCTCATAATATTTAGTAATTCAAAAGTTCAGCTAATTGTCTTTAGTGGAATGACATTTGGTTAATAAGTTAGAATTAATTCTGAAAAGATTAAATTATTTCTGGGCTTATTGGAGCTTGAATTATATAAATCCAATTAGATTCTCCACTTGGTTTCTAGGAAGGTTATCAAGGAAAGTAAGAAAAATAAATAAAGGTTTCCAAAAAGAAAAATGAGATAGAAAATAAAGGAGTGACTGAATTAGATTCGAAATACAAAAACCAGAACAATTTAATTAATAATTAATTAAATTGGGTTTTAAAGCCTATGATGTGGGCTTACACTAATTAGTTGTTAATTGGAAGCCTAAATGAACATTTAATATTGGGCTAAACTTTGGTTTGATTTGATTAATTAAATTAATTAAATTGAAACAAAGTTATTAAAGATAAAAGGAGGTCAAATTTTAGTTAAATGTACTAAATGGACAGCTACACATTTAAGGTGGGTTTTTATCATGCGTCATCATGATTAAATGGTTTAATGGTGTCATCATTAAATGGAGTAATGATCTTATCATTAAATGGCCTAATGGTTGTCTTTTAATGATGGAATGTAACCTTTTAGCATTCATTTGATTAAAGAAGGAAAAGGTGCATTTGATGTACTCTCTCCCTTCTTTCATCTCATAAACGAAAACGAGAAGGTCTCATTTAGGTTATTGGTCTTTTCATATAGCCATCTTAAAAAAATGAGAGTGTCTCATTTATTGTCTTCTTTATTTTTGATTAAAGAATGAAGTGATGCATTAGATGCACATCACTGTCTTCTTTCATCTTTAACCAAAATTGAAAGGTTCTATTTTGTTTCTTTTTGTCTTTTCATCTAGCCATATTAAAACAAATGAGAATGTCTCATTTATGTTTTTCTTCATTTTTGTAGAAAAAGAAGAAGGTTTTGCATTTTTTACTCATTCTCTCCTCTCTTGTATAAGCTAGCCGAAACTTGTAATGAGATTGTCTCATTTTTGGCTTCTTTCAACTAAGGAAAATCTCTTCAATATTTCTTTTCCTTTCCCACCAAAGGATCTTCTAAACCAAGTTGTCCAAGGAGAACAAGTGGTAGATCGAATTGGTTGAGAATACAACAAAGAGGAGAGGATACAATAGTAAGGAGTCAAAGCCATAGCAAAGGAGTTAGTATAATTTTGATCTTGTTCTTGTGCTATTTATTTTTCTAATACCGTATCATGTATGGATAAAACATGTTGATTTGGTTATTATGCTTACACTGCGTTTTGATTTTGGAAAAAGTTTTTGAAATCTACCATTTAGTCAAATCTAGTATGCTTTTGTTTTCGATCCGACATTAAGAGCTTCCACAGTACAAGGATGTAGTCGAGCACTAATACATGATTAATTGACTATATTTATGGTAGATGCATATTTATACACCCATATTTGGTACAAGTGCATTTATAGTTTATAATTGCCTTCATGGACTAGAAGGAGAAGAATTCAAATAAAAATGTTGTATAAAATGAAGATTTGAAGCAAATAAGAGATACATATGAAGTAAATCACTTGTTAATATAGAAATCACGTATAATATGTAATATACACAAGAAAAAGGGAAGGGGGGTTGAATTGTGTAAAAACTTCAAAGACATTAATCTTTAAAAATTTCTTGAATTTCTTTCAGAATTCAGATGATCACAAAAACAATTCACTTAAGTCGATGAGTAATGCAATCGTAAAAATTGTTACCTACTCTTTTAACAACAAGAAAATTAAAAGATAAGGGTTAAAGAATAGACACTGTGATTTTATACTAGCTCACCCTTAACCTTGAGTTACGTCCAGTCCTCAGAGTTTGTCTGAGATTTCACTATACTCTTCAACTTTACAAGTATTCTTTCTGCACTTACAGAGCCTCTTCAAGCCTTTCTCACAAAATATTCTTTATCTGCTTTCTTAGCCTCTTCAGGCTCTAACCTTTCTTTCTCTTGGAAAGATATTGTTTGAGCTTCATATTATATATGTATTCACTCTCTTTCTTTCGCACTTGAGTACAGAGTTTCTTTAAGTATTGTACAATCACATTTTCTCTCTTGTATTGTATTTTATCTCGTTGTAAAAATGTTATTTAGCTTACGACTATAACTAGTATTTATAGCCTAAATCTTCAACTGTCTTCTTGAGAAAACTGCTTCTTGAATCTTCTAGAAACCGTTATTAGTTGAGTCCTGTAACTAACTCTAACTAACTAACTGACTAACTTTTTAGAATAGTTTTCATTTGCATCGTCTGGTACTATGCTTCTTTTGGTGTTACTTCATCTAGTGTCGCGCTTCTTCTGGTGTTGGCCGTGTATCTTCTTATGTTGACCTTCTGTATCTTCTTACGTTAACCGTCTATCTTCTTATGTTAACCTTCTATAGTTTGACCGTCTTAAGTCGTCTGTCTTGAGTTTTAAATATCTTTTGGGTTTGACTATGTATCGTCTTAAGTTGATGATTTGTGTCACTTATGTTTTTCTACACACTTAACAAAATCATCAAAACAATTCACATGCTTCTAAGATTATTATTATTTGATTGTCATCAAAATTAATAGAAGTGAAGTCTTCTTGACTTAACATTCTCCCCCTTTTTGATGATAACAAATAATCATAATATTAGAAGATAAAATAATATTCAGACGAATAAACAAATATTGTTAAGAAGAATAATCATCAAAGCAAAATCACAAGAAATGCATAAAATATACAATGCTTTCTAATATTTTCACTTTTCTCTTTTCTCCTCTTCTGTTGGGACCCCGCCTTTGCGAGTCACGTGCCTGATGTCTTACGTGACATCTAGATGCGCATCCCACAAGGGTGGCGTGCCCACACCAGATGTCATGTAGAACGTCGGGCACGTGACTCGCAAGGGCGGGGTCTCAACACTTATGGTATTAGAGCGACTAGGTTGTGGTCCAGGTGTAGGAATAGGTTTAGGAGTATCCTACGTATGAAATGGGTAGCTTTGAACTATGAAATGAACATGCATTGTTTTGAATGAATCACATGCATTGTTTTAAATGAACACATGCATTTTTGTATTGTTTCATTTGATTTAAAATTGTTTCATATGATTTAAATTATTTTACATGATTTGAAGTTGTTTTTACATTAAACATGAACTAAAGTTTTTCAATGGTTTTATATTGAAGGAGTGATTATGTCGCCTCGAAAAAGAACTCGAGGAGATACGACTCAATCTCGCTCTCTCTAAGGGAGCACAGATAAACCTTACATCCCACAAGATGCGAGGGCACATTTTGCTCCGGATTCTGAGGCATCTAATGTGCAACATGAAGTGCCTCCACTGCCTCCTCCTATGCCTCAAACAAACCCCATGGATCCGCAGTTCTTTCAAGCCTTTGCTTGGGCTTTCACTTACACCATGGGTTAAAGGTCTCAGGTTTCGATGCAAGCTCTAGTAGAGAGGAGTGGGCAATATGATAAACTCCGCAAGTATGAGGTTGTGGATTTCAATGGGACTACAAATCCAAAGAGACTGAAGCCTAGTTGAAGAGGATAGAGAGGGTCCTGATTCAGCTGACGTGCTCAGATGAGGAGAAGTTAGATATGCAGTCAATTTACTACAGGGGTATGCGCTCCATTGGTGGGAGTCAGTTCCCCACAGTCAGGTGATACCACCGGTACTGACATGGAGAGACTTTTTGGAAGCTTTCAGGAGGAAGTACTTCTTAAGGGTATATATCCAAGAGTAGGCCAGGGAGTTCCTGAATCTCACACAGAGGGATATGAGTGTGAGTGATTATGAACTGAAGTTCACCCAGCTGTCACGATATGCAGCCAACATTGTTGCTAACGAGGAGGATAAGTGTCGCAAATTTGAGGGAGGACTTCATTTGGGGATCAAAGAGAAAGTCCTAATCCACAACTTTTGTGACTACCAACAACTAGTAGATGCTGCACTCCAGGCTTAAAAACTGGAGAATATAAAGAATGAGGTGAGCCAGAAGAGGAAGAACAGGGAACAATTTTCTAAAAAAGGAGTGAGTGCTCCAATACCTGAAAGGGGTGTGAAGAGCTCTTGTATACAAAGTGAGATAGGGAGTAGTGCCTCAGCTAAGAACAATCAAGCAAGGGCAACGTCAGTGCAAGCCTCAATAGTAGGAGGCAATAGCAAGGTGGAGAGGAGCAGGAACATAAACCCCCAATGTGATCATTGTGGGAATTTTCGCAAAGGAGAGTGCTTCAAGTTACTTGGAACATGTTTTCAATGTGGAGATAAGGGACACATGATCAAGGACTGTCCCCAGATACCGAGACAAGAAGGGTCATAGTTGCAAGCTCCGAGGAGGGTTGAAACAATAGGGACTAGGTCAGTCACTGAGGTGGGTAGTTCTATAGCAGTAAGGAAGGCTATTCCTTCAGGAAGGCCAAGGGGTCAGGCACAGGCTAGGGTTTTTGCTATGACTAGAGAGAAAGCTGTAGCCACATCAGAAATTGTCACGGATATGGCTCAGTTATTTAAATCTGCAGTATATTTGTTCATTGATTCTGGCTCCACATATTTCTTTGTTTCTGCAAGCATATTTTGCATGATGTTAACTTTGTATCCATAGGTAGTCCTTTGATTGTTAGTACTCCCTTAGGGAGAAAAGTGATAATAAGTTAAGTGTGTAGGGATTGTGAATTGTTTATTGAGGGTGCTAAACTGGTAGTAGATTTGTTACCGTTGGAGTTGAAGGGTCTAGATGTGATACTGGGAATGGATGTTATGGAGAAATATTGTACAAAGTTAGACTATGGTCTTAAAGAGGTAAAGTTTGATCTTGGTAATGATGAGAAGGTAATCTTCAGAGGGGACAGAAGGACACCATCACCCAAGATTGTTTCGACTTTGTTAGCAGAAAGGATGATGAGGAAAGGGTGTGAAGCCTTTTTGGCACACGTCGTGGACACTGATGTGAATGAAGGAAAGTTAGAGGATTTTTCGGTTGTAAGAGAATTTCCTGATGTGTTTCTAGAAAGCTTACCTGGTTTGCCACTGGTAAGGGAAATCGAGTTTGCCATCGACTTGATTCCCAGAATCGCACCCATCTCTATACCACCCTATAGAATGGCTCCAACTGAGCTGAGGAAGCTTAAGGAACAGTTGGAAGAACTGTTAGAGAAGGGGTACATAAGACCGAGTTCGTCACCATGGGGAGCACCGGTTCTGTTTGTTAAAAAGAATGATGGAATGTGGCAGATGTGTATTGACTATCGGAGACTCAACAAGGTGACAATTAAGAACAAGTATCCTCTACCCCGAATTGATGATCTGTTTGACTAGCTGTAGGGAGTAAGGGTCTTTTTCAAGATTGATCTCAGGTCAGGTTATCATCAACTCAGAATCAAGGAGTCTAATGTAAACAAGACAGCCTTTAGGACTCATTATGGGTATTACAAGTTCCTAGTCATGCCGTTTGGATTGACCAATGCTCCAGCTGCGTTTATGGATCTTATGAATAGGGTCTTTAAGGAGTATTTAGATCAGTTTGTCATAGTATTTATAGATGACATTCTGGTCTATTCCAAAAGTGAAGAGGAATATGATAAACATCTCAGGATAGTATTACAGACACTGAGGGAGAGGGAACTTTAAACCAAATTCAGCAAGTGTGAATTTTGGCTTTATGACGTGGTATTCCTAGGACATGTAATTTCTGAGGATGGGGTACATGTTGATCCGAGGAAAATTGAAGCAATGGTGAAGTGGCATGCACCCAAGACAGTGACAGAAGTGAGGAGTTTTCTGGGATTGGTAGGTTACTATAGGAGGTTTGTGGAAGGATTCTCCATGATAACTGCTCCACTAACTAGGCTATTGAGGAAGAATTAGAAGTTTATCTGGAGTGATGAATGCTAGAAGAGCTTCGAGGAGCTTAAGTATAGATTAACAAGTGCACCAGTTTTGATCTTACCTATTGGAGATGAGGGTTATACTGTGTATAGTGATGCTTTAAGAAAGGGTTTGGGTTGTGTATTGATGCAAGGAGACAAGGTAATAGCATATGCCTCGCAGCAGCTAAATCCTTATGAGTTAAATTATCCGACTCATGATCTGGAATTAGCAGCAGTGATCTTTGCCTTAAAAATTTGGAGACATTATCTGTATGGGGTTCAAACGAGAATTTTTACTGATCATAAAAGTCTCAAGTACCTTCTGAGCCAGAAAGAGTTGAATTTGAGACAGAGAGGGTGGTTAGAGTTGCTCAAGGATTATGACCTGCTGATTGAGTATCATCCAGGGAAAGCAAATGTAGTGACAGATGCTTTGAGTAGGAAATCCTCAATAGCCTATGTACAGACAATTTATTTGCCATTATTGAAAGAGATGGCTAAGCTTAGGATAAGTTTGAAACAGGAGGAACTTGAGTGTATTGTTGCTACTTTCAGAGTGAGACTGATACTCAAAGAGAAGGTTAGGGAGTTTCAAGCACAGGATGCAAAATTGAGTAAGCTCCGCGAAGAAATTCAGAATGGCAAGAAATCTAAAGCGGTAGTGAGGGAAGATGGACTTATGGTTGTAGGGAACAGGCTTTGTATCCCAAATGACAAGGAGGTGAGGGATGAGATATTGGATGAGGCAAACAATGCACCTTATGTCATGCACCCAGGTAGCACCATGATGCACAGAGATCTGAAAGAGCATTTCTAGTGGAAAGGCATAAAGAGGGATGTAGCAGAATATGTAAGTAAGTGTCTTGTATGTCAGCAAGTCAAGGCTGAACACCAGGCACCTTCAGGCAAGTTAAGGTCAATGCCCATTCCTGAATGGAAGTGGCAAAGGGTAACTATGGATTTTTTGATGGTTTTACCCAAGACCAGTAGGAGGCAAGATGCCATATGGGTTATTGTTGATCAGTTGACTAAGTCAGCCCATTTTTTGGCAATTAAACAGACTGATTCTCTACATTTGCTAGCAAAGAAGTATATTGATGAGATAGTAACATTACATGGGATTCTAGATTCTATAGTTTCTGACAAAGATCGGTTTACTTCGAGATTCTGGGGAAGCTTACAAGAGGCTCTAGGAACCAAGTTGAGTTTTAGTACTGCTTTTCACCCCCAGACAGATGGTCAATCTGAGAGGACCATTCGGACCCTTGAGGGAATGCTCAGGGCATGTGTGATGGATTTCCAAGGAACTTGGGACGAACATTTGTCATTTATTGAATTTGCTTACAATAATTCGTACCATTCAAGTATTCAGATGGCTCCTTATAAAGCACTGTATGGGAGGAGATGTAAAAATTTGATATGTTGGGATGAAGAAGGAGAAAGAAAACTAATAGGACCAGAGTTGATTCAGATGATAGTGGACAGGATCAAGTTAGTTAAGCAAAGGCTTAAAGCGGCTCAGGATAGAATGAAAAGCTATACTGATGCATACCAAAAGGAAATGGAGTATGAAGTCGGTGAGAAAGTCTTCCTTAAGATATCTCTTTGGAAAGGAATCACGAGATTTGGCAAGAAGGGCAAGTTGAGCCCAAGATATGTGGGTCTTTATGAAATTCTTGAGAGGATTGGACCATTAGCCTATAGGTTGGCACTGCCATTGGAATTATCACAAATTCATGATATTTTTCATGTTTCCATGTTGAGGAGATATAGATCAGATCCATCTCACATCATTCAAACCACTGAGGTTCAGTTGAAAGATGATTTGACTTATGAGGAGACTCCAGTGGAAATCTTGGATACTAAGGAAAAGTTCCTCATGAGCAAGATAGTTCAACTAGTGAAAGTCCTGTGGAGAAACCATTCTGTAGAAGAGGCCACATGGGAGCCCTTAGAAGCCATAAAGGAGAAGTATCTATACCTCTTCAATGACTCAAGTAAGAATTTCGAGGACGAAATTCTTTTAAGAGGGGGAGAAATGTTGGCCCCCAAATGCTTTTTTAGTTAAGCATGATTTAGATAATTATATGGTTTGGATAAGTGAATTTTTAGGAGTTAATTTTTTTTATTTTATTTATGTCTATGTTAGTAGAATTTATTTCATGGGTTAGTTGAAGTAAAGGTGGTAAATAAATGCACAAAGGGGTATTTTGAGTAGTTTACCTAAGGTTAAAAGCACTAAGGCATTAAAGGAAGGGCAAGGTGGACTTTTCTCATTCATTAAGGGTGAAATGGGAAAGGAAGGGTGTTGTTTTGTGCTTGAGAAGAAGAAAAACGTGGAATTGGTGAAAGAAGAAGGGAAATACGAAAATCAAAAGTGGGAAAGAGAGGTTTAGGTGAAGTTGAGAAAATAATAGAGTTTTAGGCTAGGTTTCATCTTCTCTTAGTCTTAAAGAGAGAGTTTAAGGTTGCTCAAAAAGGGAAAAAGAAAGAGGAAGGGAAGAGCTTTCTTTAGAGCCAACAATCTCATCAATTGGTGAAGATTCAAGGAAAGTTCGATTTTTTATACTTGTGTATATGGAAGGGGTTTTGGTTCATGAAGTTTAGGAAATATATGGGCTTTAGCAATCTAGAGTCAATTTCAGTGAATTTGCTTTATGGGTTCTTAATTTTGAATTCCTATTGAATGGGAATTTTATCATTTATGAAGGAAATCAAGGAAGGGATC
>JANVCQ010684000.1:0-14594 GCA_025531925.1 Erythroxylum plowmanianum | reverse complement strand
ATTCATATTGAGATCACATTTGTTAAATTATAAGCATTGAAATTATAAAGACATTTAGATTGAACCTTTGTTTAGCCTATTTTCTTGTTTATGATATCCTACAATATTTTATCCCTTAGTAGTAACTAATTTTGAGACTTAAACTCTTCATTGACTATAACCATATTATTAGCCTTTACCTTATTTTTCTTGAAGGCTTTTTATTTTGAACCTTGAAGGTTATTTACATTTACTTGATTGTTTGAAACTTACAATTTGAAAAGGTCTAAGATTTATTTAATTCTTGGAGCATGATAAATTCTTGAAAAATAGATATAAAAATAAATAATATATGTTACTAACATTTAAAAAAGTTGAAGTTATGGTGTCAATGGAATTATGGTGTGAAGGACCTATGTGGTGAAAAACTAAGTTTTATGTAGTTTTGTTTATATACATTTCCTTTAATATTATCAACTTTTTTTATCCCTATCGTATCGTAACCTAGGCCTCATTAAAACCTTGTAATAAGACCTTTTGATTTTTTTCTAATTTATTTATAAATACTGGAGGTATGATTTTATTGCAAGATTATGCTTAAGAATACTTTTATACATTGATTTGAGATTTTTTTTCCATTTTTCACCCTAAACACTTTGAGTGCATTAAGTGAACCCTTTATAAGGGTGTAGAAATTTTTTCTTTTGATCTAAAAAAGATTATCTATGTGATTGCTCTTAATAGTGAATTATAAAGGTTGGTTATGTAATAACTTGAATCTAATTGTACGTTAATTTGACTGATATGATATGATGATGAAGATTATGAATGGATAGGTTGAGGTTAATAAGGGATGAATGTTTGTAAGTTTGATGAATTAGATTATGATTTGCTCGAGTACAAGTAAAAGTTTATGTATGGGGATCTTTTTTAGAAATTAAAGTAATGTATTCAGAGATAATAAAAAAGGTTACAAATAGTCCATTGGTCAAACCAACCACAACTAGGGAGATTGTTGTGATCACTCCACTAAAATAACAATATTATAATAAAAAGGCTTTTACTTAATCTAATGAGGAATCAATTGACTTAGTTCTTAAGAAAATAGTCTACTTAATGGTTTGTAGAATCTCTTTCACAATAACAGATTTGTTTTTGAACGTCTTGTTATTCCTTTCATTTTATATCCCATGAATGGAAGTCCCTATATTAAGAAAATAAGTCTCCAAAGTGTCTTTATGATTACAAGAATGATCCATCAGTCACTAAATAGCATCTGAGAGTGAGTTTCCAGTGCAATTCCATTGGCATAATCTTTTAACCTCTTTCCAAATAGCTAAAGGATATTGACACTCAAAAAATAAATAATCCTTAGTTTTCTAATAGTTCCTACGTAAGGAGTAACTCTCATCCACTAATAGAAAATGCAATTTATCCATTGAACTTAATCTTTTTTTCATTAGCAACCACAAGATGAATGAGTTTCTAAGAGTTAAGAACTTGTTCCATGCAATTTTGTATCAAAAAACCTTTGATCTAAATGATTGCAATAGCCTCCTGCTTACCTTGTTGGTTATGTTAATAATTGGTTTCCTTTTTCAAAAGAAAATATCATATTTATATATATTAGGTGAATATGTAGGTGTGTACCTTAATAAGCCTTGTGGAAGAGCCTAATTATTAGTCTCTATCAGCTTAGAGACCTTATCATCCAAGCAGCCAAGTGCTCCAGATTATGAGACTCTAACCTGTCCATTTATCATACCAAACTGAAGAATTCTCACCATTCCCCACTCTATAAATCACTCAAGTTTAACTAGATCTCTAAGTTGTAAGAGTTGTCTAAGGAACTAAGAATGTGAAGAACTCTTTTACACCTTCCATATAATTCTACGTTCAAGAATTAACTATGCATCTATTTCATCCAAAGTGATGTTTGGATGAAACAACTATACATCTTTATTGATTTAGTTGTTTGATTTTATTAATTCATTTTAATTTTAGTTAATTTATTTTAATTCCATTTAATTCAATATTTTATTATTTTAGACAAAGTGCATTCAAATTATTAGGTGACTAATCCAATTGATGAGCTTATTGAGGGATGTCAAAAATATACGTTACTTCTAGAAATTAAAATTGTAGTAGTGGGAATAAAGGTCAATTAGTATAGAAAGGCAATTGAAAGTATATGTAAATTACTATTAAGATTGATGAGAGGTTTTGTTTGTCACTGATAAGTGTAAATTGTTTCATATTTTAGGGCATAGTTTGATGTGTTTAGCCGTTAATTCAATCATTTAGTATGTGCTTAGGTTAGAATTGTGTTTTTTTGTTAATTATTTATGTTTTAAGTGATGTATGGGTTAGTACAAGTCTTTGAGCTTAAGTATTGTGCTTTGTACATACCTTGATGTGTTTACTAGGGTTTCAAGATAAACATCGAAGAACGGAGGAGTTTCGAAGACATTTGGGCAAAAACAACGACTTACGATTGTGACAGAAGCTCTAGATTTGGCCTATGATTATGGCCTACATGCCAAGATTGTGACAGAAGCCCAGGGAATGGCCCAAAATCGTAGTCTGCAAGCCACGATTATGACAAAAGGCTCATAAATGAGCCATGATCGTGGCCTGCATCAAGCAGACGGGTAGATACTTATGAATGTCAAGTTTCGAGGGATTGTTTGGACCTTTCGAACCTCAAAAAAACCCTAAGGTTACCCAAAACATAAGAGGATAGAAAAAGAATAAAAAGAGGTAGAGAAGCGAGCTTTCTGCATCAGCCACCTTGAGAAACCTTAGAGAGAGATCATCGATAGATAGAGGAAGAGAAGAAGGAAGAGAGAAGAGGAGAAGAGGCTAACTCGAAGTACTTCCCGGATTAGGAGGTTTCCATACATCGCTACCTCCCTTCATCCATTTTATATTGTATTTCCTATTCTTTTTAATTTTATTATTGTATAGAATTAATTTGAATAGTTGATGTAGAATCCAAAATGTCGAGGATGTTCTAAACTCACCTTCAGAATTTTATTCTTGAATTAATGAGAATTTGATTGTTTATGTGTTTATTAGATATTGTTGTGGTTTGATTTTGCTATTGCATAATTCGATAACAAACTGAGAGGATAATCGAATGAAAAATGATTAAATTGAACTAATGAGAGTTAGGTGATTTAACATAAATTAGAATTAAATAAAATCAATGATTTATGCGGAGAGAGATCTTATATATGTTTATGATAGTTTATTAGAGAACTTCAGAACTATTAGGGTTTTGGATAGGTTGTGAATTGAGAGGTTGCAACCTCCATAATCTGAGTAGCGTTTATGATTTAGGGTTAATGGTTATAACTTAAGAGAGAGTAGTAATTAACCCTAGGATAGTCTAGAACCAACAATCCAATAATTCATAATTAGTTAGGTTAGCACTAAGGATAGGTAAAATTTCCTTTCTCTCAATTAATAGTTTCCTTTGGTTGATTCTAGGGTGTGTTCCAAATTACTTAATAATTAGTATTTTCATGTTTGATTCTTAAATTGATTGATTGAATTAAATTCTCATATTAGTTTCGTTGCATCTTAAATTTCTTTTATTTGTTTCTAACTTTAGATGTTTGGATTAGATTAGTTCCCTAGGATTGACATCTTTGGTACTAAATTAATGAACCATGTATTTGCAGATTATCAAGGGTTAATAATTAAAACTTACATGCAAACAAACCCCAATCAAGTTTTTAGCACTGTTGTCTGGGAAGCAATTAGTTTAGTTCTTTAGTTTAAGGCATTTTAGTTACTTTTTAGTTTTCATTCTTTCTTTTTATTTTTGAATATGTGTTCTTACATAAACACAAGAGTTACGAGAAGTTCGAGTCGTGCAATTGAAACCTTAGAGATAGATATCACTCGATTAGAACTATCAAGCGCGAAGAAGAAGAAGAAATGGCAAAAGCAACAATGGCTGAGGAATTTTAACAAGATTTAGATCACGGAGCAAACCAAGGATGTCAACAAAGAACCTTTATGGATTTCATGAGACCAGGGTTCAATGCGGCTAACCAAGAAGTAGCTAGGCCACCTATACAAGTAGCCTCTTCTGAAATTAATCCAGCCTTCTTAAACATGCTTCAACATAATGTGCAATTCTATAGACTAACGAATGAAGATCCCAATGCACATATAGTAAATTTCCTTGAAATTTGTGATACCTTTTGGTACCATCAGATGCTGAAGTATGTAGTAAGAATTAGGCTTTTCCCATTTACCCTAAGAGATGGAGCAAAGGCTTGGTACCGCTACCTCAACCTAGCCAATGTCACCACTTAGGATAAACTAATTCGTGTCTTTTTAGATAAGTATTTTCCCTTTACCCAGACCACCAAGATTATCAAGGAGATTACCAACTTTTAGCAAAGTGACAGAAAATCGATCTATGAAGTGTAGGAATGATATAAGGACTTGCAACCCACACCATAACTTACTTAAGGAGGATCACTGATGAGAAAGATGGTAGATAAAGCAGAAGACCTGATAGAGGAGATGAGAAGTAATAGCTACCTAATGACAAACGAGCAGAGTAGACAACCCACCACTTTCTGACAAAAAAAGGAGTTGTAGCTGTTGATCAAATGATGAAGATGCAGGCGAAAATTGAAAACTTAACTCAATAACTCAAAAACATGAAGGATTTGTCCTCATCTTCAGGCAAAGCCGTGTAACTAAATTGTGAACTCTGTAGACAGATGGACCATAATATAGTGGACTACTTCTTGACGATGGATAATGAATCAGAGCAAGTTAGTTATATGGGATCTCAATATGGACGAGGAGGAGGAAACATTCTTTACTACAACACATATAAACCTAGGAGGAAGAATCCTCCTAACTTCTCTTAGACGAATAATGCTGGAGGACAATTCAGACCATAAGGACAACCAATTTTCCAACAAGATAAACCAAGCTCAATAAAATCCAAGTTAGATAGGATTTTTGATAAAATTGGAGGCATGGAGGGTGAACATAAGAGGCTTGAAAGCAAGTTCAAGCAAATCAGTAAGAACCATGCCTCTTTAATACACAATCTGGAGGTCCAAGTAGGACAAATAATAGAGGCAATTTTAACTCAGAATGCAGGAACCCTTCCAAGCAATACTGAATCTAACCCAAAGGAACATATTATGGCTACTACTCAGACTCATGAAAAAAACTTAAGCATACAAAAGAAGATGGATACAATGGAGAAGGACAAGCAAATATGGAATTCTTTCCAAGTAAGCTCGTAATTAAGCCAATCGAGGAATCTTGACCTAAATTTTCATACCTTATTTTAGCTCAGCGAAAGTCAAATTCAAGTAAGGCACTGAGAAAATTTAAGGAGGCTGAATTAGACAACGTTGAGGACATAACAGAATAACTAGAAATGAGGCTCACACTAAGGGAATCAATCAAGAAGAAGGTTAAGGATAGCGGAAGAAAACCCTAATATAGCATAGAAGAAAAAGGACCTAGGGAATTTTTACATTCCTTGTAGTATTAATAGAGTTAAAATAAACAGGGCAATAATTGTTTAAGAGTGAGTATTAATACGAAGCCCTATACCTTTAGTCAAAAATTGGGGTTAGAAGAGTTATAACCCACTATGATGCTAGTGAAGACAGTGGACATACCAGGTCATCAAACAAAGGGTATTATTAAGGAAGTGCAAGTACAAATTGATATATTTACCTTCCCCACATACTTCTTTGTATTGGGTATTAGAGAAGATGTGAAAACCCCAATGGTCCTTGGATGATCATTCTTGGCTACTGGTCACTCAATAATTGACATTAACCAAATAACCTTAAAGAATGACAACAATTCTCCCTTACTTCTAGCTAACATCAAAGAAACTGAATCTTGAGGACAATAGGAAGATACTGAGGATCTTGGGAATGCATTTAGAAGGAAACACTCGTGGAGGAGAAGGAGAAGGAGAAGGAAGGTGGAACCTAGGGCATGGTAGCTCATGTGCAAATTGTAAGATCGATGACTGTGTTACCATTGCACGATTCATTTGAACCACCTTGACCACAAAAAAAACATTAAGATATTGACTTTAAAAGAAGCACTGCATGGGAGGCAACCTATGGATTGTTAATTCCATGTTATTTCCTTTGACATTTAGATAGTTTGAATTTTGTAGTTAGGTTATTTCATTTCCAAATAAGGTCGGGAAGGCATTGGACTTCAACATGAGTTAGATGTTCGAGGAAGTAAGCAAAAAAAGAGGTCAAAGTGCTAGGAAAGAGTTAAGAAGGGATCTCAAGAATGTGTAGATGGACAAAAGAAGAAAAAAATTAAAAAATTGGTGGAATTATTGCAGGCCACAATCATGGCTCACGGTAGGGTAAAACTGTCCATGCGATTTTCAGCTATAATTTTTCCATTTTACCCTTCCTTCACCTATATATTTATTTCATACTTCATTTTTTTCACTTACTTTCATTTTAACTTTAGCTCTCTAAGTTTAGAACCTCCAAATGCTCCCACTTCTCTCTAACCAACTTCCAAATTTTCACTTTATTCCAACCTCCACCTACTTGCAGTACACTATGTCGCGCATTAAGCAATTAGTGAAGCACAACCAATAATTGGGAAAAAAAACAAGTCCCAAACCGAGGGTGAAGCAATAAGGCAGCGAATTTAAAACACCCTTTTGATTCTACACATAGGAGGAAGGTATTCGATTCTAATCCATTAATGTTAAAAAAATTGTAGTCCTGAAATAATTTGATTTTATTATGCTTAATAGGCTAGAATTGAGAGATAAGGTAGAGAATTTTGTAGAAAGAATTCAGTGGAGTAGGTTTATATACTTCCAATATCCTATCTACTAGGACCTCATCCTCAAATTCTTCTCTTCCCTTTAGTTCGAATATAGTAACCCTAAGGAAATGTGGTTTAGATTGTGGGGATAACCTTATGACTTGAACCTTGAAATTATGTGTGATATTTGTGGTTTCCCCAAAATTTCCATTATTGATCAACACAGTGATTTTCGTGTTTTCCGCTATTGGAATAAGCTCACTGTTGGAGCGGTTCAATACCAAAAATGTCTACAACAACATTATACGAAGCCATAAGCACTTGTTGTTACATAAATTCATATGCCAAATGATTTTTGACAAATCAAAAACCAACAAGTGCTCAACGAAGGAATTTTTTCTATTATGGTGCATGGATCACAACATCCCAGTGTCACCTCCATATATGTGCTTAATACTATTATTGTGAATCTATGTAAGAGGAGCAACAATTTGGGTATGGTTTACTTGGTTTCTGTTATTGCTGAGTACTATGGAATGGATTGTAGTGGTTTAATCATCTACATCCCTGATTTTCTAAATCACCATCATTTATGGCATGTTAAAATCCTAAAGTCCCATAACATGGAACTCCAGGACATCAGCTAAAAAACTCATTTAAAGATTAGGGCCAGTCAGGCAAGTTCTAGCACAACATCACCTTAACAGGCAGAAGAGGACTCGACTACCGAGGAGTCCTAAGAGGAAGAAAACACAGAAGAACCTAGTTGGAAGAAAGTGTTGTATACAATCTCCACCAACACTAAAGCAATTACAGATACAATTGTGAAAAACACTAAGAGCATGAAAAAGATGGCCTGCACATGAACGGTGGTTTGGTTGTGTCTATGTTTTAATTATTACCCTCGATAATCCACACGGTTTGTTAATATAGTACCAAAGGTGTTGATCCCACAAGAAGGGAACTAATCTAATCCTAAAATCTACAGATAGAAATGAATAATAGAAATTTAAAATGCAACAAAACTAAAAATAAGATTTTAATTCAATCAATCTAATGCTTATATCACGATTGTGGCCTAACATGCCATGATTGTTGGCGATTGTTTCGGCCTAAATGTCTCTTAAACTTCTTCGTTCTTTGATGTTGACCCTAAAATACTAGCAAAATCATCAAGGTACCTCAAAAACATAATATTTAAGCTCAAAGGCTTGTACTAACCCATAAAACACTTAAAACATAAATAATTAACAAACTAACACAATTCTATCCTAAACACATACTAAATGATTGAATTAATAACCAAACATATATCAAATTATGCCCTAAAACACGATGTAATTTACACTTATCAAGCACCAACATTATAGTCACTTGTGTCGCATATTATCTCAAAGAGAACATTCTAGTTAGGTGGTTGCATAACTAGTATGGTAGTCAATAATGTTTTCAACTGATCAAAAGCTCTTTTACTGCTACATCAAACTTAAAAGCTATGCACTTTTGCAATAACTTGCATAGAGGTAAGGCAATTTTTGAGAAATCCTTTATAAATATCCTATAAAACCCTACATGTACAAGAAAAGAATGAACTTCCTACGCACTAGTGGGGTAAGGTAAGGATTAGATAATATCAGTTTTAGATTTACCAACCTTAATTCCCTTAGAGGAGGCAACATGACCCAAAACAATTTCTTATTCCACCATAAAATTACATTTTTCATAATTTAAAACAAAGTTAGTTTCAATGCATCTCTTAAGGACTAGTGTAAGGTTATGTAAATAATTATCAAAGGAATCTCCATCAATGGCAAAATCATCCATAAAAACCTCAATGATTTTTTCAATATAATATGAAAATATGCTAATCATATACCTTTAAAAAGTGGTGAGGGCATTGAAAAGTTCAAAGGGCATGTGTCGATATGCAAACTTGCTAAATGGGCATGTAAAAGTAGTCTTTTCTTGATCTTTCGGTGCAATTGCAATTTGAAAATATCTTGAATAATCATTAAGAAAACAATAGTAAGCACGAATTGTTAGTCTTTCAAGCATTTGGTCCATAAAAGGTCATGGAAAATGATCCTTTTAGTTACTTAATTTAATTTTCTATAATCAATACAAACTCTCTAACCATTCGGCACACGAGTACAGATTAATTCATTATCCTAATTTTTCACAATAGTTTTTCTAGTCTTTCTGGGAACTACCTGCACGGGGCTAGCCCAATCACTATCAGAAATAAGGTAAATAATTCTAACCTGAAGCAATTTAAGTATTTCTTTTTTTTTAACCACATCTAATATAGGTGGAATTAATTTCCTTTGGGGTTACCAAGAAGGTTTTGCTCCTTCTTCTAATAAAATTCTATGTATGCATATAGACAGACTAATTCCCTTAATGTTATAATTACCCATCCAATAGTCGTCTTATACTCTTTAACAACTTGCACCGATTTGTATTCTTGCTATTGGCTAAACGTGTTTGAGATGATGACTGGCAATATTTCTCCTTCTCTAAGGAACATATATTTTAAATGCTTAAAAAGGGGTTGTAATTCGAGAATTGGTGTCTGTTTCATATAAGGTAAAAGTCTCTCATTAGAAATAGGTAAATCAATATAGAAAACGTTAATTTGCATTTGTTCCTTATGATTTTCATTGAGTGCTTAAATGTTCTCTTGTAGCTCATTAGTAAATGAAAATTCATCAAAATCCTCATCATTAACATCTTCACTAATGGCTATTTCCAAAGCATACTTTCCATTAAGATCAAAAACCCTTTATGCCAAAGAATCATTTACATCAATGGTACAAACAGAATCATCTTCGTTAGGAAATTTCATGGCATCATGAAATTAAATTAAAAAACTTCACCATCAAATTCCATATTGAGGGTACCATTATGCACATCAATTTTAGTTTTATACGTCTTTAAGAACAGTCTTCCTAATAGAATAGGAGCATTTTGATCATTGTTTTCCATATCATGAACATAAAAATTAGCAGGAAAAACCAAATTATTTACTTGTACAAGCATATCCTCATCTATACCTTTAGGATAGGCATTAGATCTGTCTGCCAATTGAATTATAATGCTAGTTTTGTATAAAGGACTAAGTTTCAAAGAAGCATAATTAGAATATAGCAGGACATAAATTCAAGCTGTTAGGTCTAACATGGCCTTTTCAAATCTAATACCACCAATTGTAAAAGGGATAGTGAAAGTACCAAGGTCTTTTCATTTAGTAGGAAGCTTTCTTTGAATCACAACAGAAACATTATGCCCCATTCTAATCTTTTCAACCCCCTTAAGTTTTTGTCCCCTCTTATGTGTACACAATTTTTTGAGAAATTTAGCATATTGGGGTATTTGTTTAATAGCATCAAGTAAAGGAATATTTACTTCACACTTATGAAAATTCTCAAGGAATTCTTTTGCTTTCTCCTCTTTCTTAGATTTATTCAAACATCTTGGAAAAGTTACAAAAGATTTATATTCAGACAATGGAGGAAACTTAAGTGATTTTGATTCATCATGTTTTTTGGGAACGTTCTCATCAACCTTATGGGGAAAGTTGCTGGGTGAGATAATTTTGTTTTCCTTTTCTTACATTGAAGCTACTAGAAGGAGTGCTTCTAGCCCTTTTACACTTCTTAAAATAATTGCATTTGCATTTTCTTTTAGATTAACAATTGTTTGAGATGGAAACTTTCTAAAACCCCTTAATTCCAAATTACTCCTATTGTAATTGCAAAGTGTTAGAAGCTAAAGATTTGATAATGTCATCTAAAAACATATTAGAATAAGAATTGGAACTAGAGGGTTGAGATGGTCGTTATGGTTTTGAGACATATGGCTGCTTGTATTATTGAAAATTTGGATGCGATTGATTCACTTATGCCCTTCCATAACTAAGATTAGGATGGTCCCTCCATCCTGGATTATACGTATTCAAATAGGGATCATATCTCCTTTGTGGTTGTCCCTGAAATCCACCCGCTACGTTAATGTGTTCAATAGATTCATCTTGAAGCATGGGACACATATCAGTTGGGTGCCCAACTACTAAACAAATTTTGCAAGCCTTCATCAATTGCATGTTACCTATAGCAAGTTGACAAACAAGAGAGGTTAGTCTAGCAATCTGTTGGTGTAAATCAGAAACATTCACCTCATTAACATGTTTAGAAGATGAGTATAATCTTACTCCCAACTGTTGTAAATTATTGCCATGTTCTCAATTAAATTTTTAGCCTGCTTAGCTGTCTTATTCACCAAAACACCTCCACTAGATACATCAATTAGGCTCTTATCCATAGTTAAAATTCCATCATAGAAATATTGTATAAGTAATTGCTCACTAATTTGATGGTTAAGGAAACTTGCACATAATCTCTTGAAACATTCCCAGTATTTGTACAATGACTCTCCTCATTTTTGCTTTATTCGACAAATCTCTTTTTAATGTTAGAGCTTTTTGATGCTAGGAAGTGCTTCTCCAATAATGCTTTCTTCATGTCATTCCATGTGGTAATACTCCCAGGAGTTAAGTAATAGAGCCATTCATTAGTTGCATCTTTTAATGACAATGGAAAAGTTCTTAGGTTGATTTGCTCATCTGTTAGTCCCGAGGGTTTCATAGTTATGCATATCAAATGAAACTCCTTCAAATGTTTGTTTATATCTTTGCTTGGCAAACCATTGAATTCCTTAATTTCTTTGTAGTTTTCTCAATCTCCAGATTGAATTAAAAACTAAAATTAGAAGAACAAATATTATGCATAAACTAAGTGGCAAAACAAAATCAAGCAAAGCTAAACAAAAAAAATTAAATTTAAAATTTAAAATTTGCATTAGAAACTAAAAACTGTAGAAAACTCTTAGAAATTGATCGAATTTGGCCTAAAACCACTAGGGCTCATGATCCAAAGGATCGATTATTTTCATTCAAAATGTCTGCTACTTATGAAAAAAGGTATTTTCAAGCTAGAAATAGTTTAAAAATTCTACAAGACAAAAAAATTATTACGATATTTAAAGTTACGATTTTTATTTTATTTTGTCTAATTAAAAAAAAATATAAATGATTTTTTCAGTAGTAGGTTATAGCAAAAACACAAAAAATTAATTAAAACCTTTCTCCGGCAATAATGCCAAAATTTGATGAGCTTGTCAAGGGCTAGCAAAAATAATCCTTACTCCTAGAAATTGATCTTGTAGTAGTGGGAATAAGGGTCAATCCCAAAAAAAGACAAATAAAAGTGTATGCAAATTACTATTAAGATTGATGGGGGGTTTTGTTTGTCGTGAATAAAATAAAAACACTAATAAAACTAATAAGATTAAGCTTAAAGACAATCAATAATAACTAGCTTGGCCAAAGGAGATATCTACCATTGAAACTAATGACTGATCCTTGATACAATGATAATTAATTCCACTTTGAGTATTTATCAAGGAAACAAGTGTTTCCTATCTCTCCTCATGTATGGTTAACAAAGAACACTAACGAACCAATAAACCCTAATTATTAGACGATCTAAACCCAGCACAAAAGATCTAATCTAACAACAACATTAGGCAATTGAAAGATCAATAAATCAAATTTCCTTTAACCACCAGCGATTAAGAAAGTCTTAGCCTATTATTCTTTCTAAGATTTAATAACAACACCATCGAAATAACTAAATCCTAGTTGCTACTTGATTAGTAGTAGATTATCAAACACAATTAACTAGTAGGCCTCCTAGCAATCGTGAACGATAATTATGATAATAAGCATGAAAAAACAATATAACTCAAAGTTGAAATTAAAATAATAAACTCATTTAGACCTCACAGTTTTGATGTTTTGAGGTTTCAATTACTTCATCCAAGAATGAGATTAGCCACGCAGGGCCATAGAAGAAGCTCTAAAGTGTGAAGAGAGGAGAGAGAGGTGTGTTGTGTGTCTTTTCTTTTCTCTGGATGTCTTCCCCTCCTCTTTCATGTAATAAAAGCAGTAGATAGAAACCTAGACAATCTCCTAAAGATATTTCAAATATTTTCTCCATAGTAAAAAAACCTAATTCAGGAAAATAATAACAATCCAAATAATAGTCTTGTTGGCTGATATTTCCCTTCCAAGTTGGCTTAGGAAGCTTCCTTAATTATCTCCTTGATTATTGTATAGTATTCTCACAGATCTGTGTTGGATTAGTGCAGCAATGTTCACTTGTGGGCTAATTTCTGAACTCTTTTACTCATAATCACTAAAAACTTAAAACATGAAAGTTGTAGCCCTCTTTGTGATCTAGAACTCCACTTAAATAATCTCAATCGAAGTTTTTATGTGAATGTTATGGCCCAAATAAAATAATGTGTCAAAATTGTCCAAATTCGTGGAAGTATCTCGTTTTGCTCCTTTTTCTTCCGTAACACACCTAAATCAAAATATACACCTAATGACTAGTTTTAGGCTGGTAATAAACAAAAAAGACTAAGGATTAGTGGAGAAAAGCTCAATATTATACTTCTTATCACCAATCCTCATGGGAATGATATCTTGTATACTACAAGATACGATCCATATAATTACAATATTGTATACTTTAAAACAAGCAAACATATTTGTAACTTTAGGGTCATAACTATGTCAAAAAATCAAAATCTCTTAATTACCTCCACATCTTCTTATTATATTTTGAAACATAAAATTTTTTAATAGACATGATCACTAGACATAGGCTTGTTCCTACTTATCCCTCAATCTTATTAAATACTCGATAGTCTTATAGAAATAACACAAAAGGGACCCTAAATTTTACAATATTTGACAAATTTAACCTTAAGGTTTTAGAGTGTAGAAATAAAACCTTAAAATTTAGAAAATTGTTTAAATATAATCCCAAAATAATAGAAAAGTTTACAGCTATATGACGCCTTTATTTTTCTACTAGGTTATGTTTTTATATTAATTTATTTTTTCTACAGCCTCACCATTGCCACATCAATAGTGGGGCTCTAAGTTTGTCAATGAAATTCAATTAGCAAGTAAGAGTATCAAATTCCTTGGTTGCTTGCAAGCCCACCATCCCTAACACAAGTGATTTGATAGCTCTTTTGTGCTTAGCTTAATGTTTTAAAATTAATTGAAGTTGCTATAACACAAGTATACGACTCATATAAAATAGTATAACAAGGTATCATTTCCTTAAAGATTGGTTAGTCACCTTGGAATTCAAATTGATTTTTGTTTGAGTAAAACAAATATAGAGATTGAAATTGCAATAATTTACAATTTAAAGGCTTCCAAACATACTTCAAAATTTCACAAAAATAAGAAAAGAATTTTGGTCATTCTCTTCATACCATGTAATCCCTCACTTTGGTATTGTAATCATGCTTAGTCCTAGGCATTCTAATATATTAGGCCTTTCTCTCTCAATACTAGAACCAATTAAGCCTAAAATAACGATCAAAGTTCAATATGTGATCTCTTAACTTACACACATTACTTAATCGTTAAGTGGATATGAAGCAACCTATTGGGTAGCCATCAAAACATCCAAGATCTCTCTCTAAATGTCATACTAGCTTTATGTGTGAAGTGTCCTCAAGACTGCCCACTCTCATGATGCAGCTAAACTGATTTCCTAACTCCATTTATTAATGTAAGTAAGGCAATAAAGTTCACACCTTATAAGCATTAAAGCAAATCATACATTAAATCAAAGTGAGTTCTTATATGGTTGATTGAGCCAAGTTTACATTATAAATTGGCTGTATTTTCATAACTGTTTATGCACTCGTTGACTCCTAATTGA
>JANVCQ010683927.1:0-14601 GCA_025531925.1 Erythroxylum plowmanianum | reverse complement strand
TTTATAGAGGCTATATGCTGTATGTTCATGTCGAGATATAAATCAATACTCCTAGCCCGTCCCAATTTACCAAAATACCCTTCCCATCGGTGATGGGATGTTACAGGTTATCTCATTGAGTTCTCAAAATTTAACAAAATTACAACGTTGTCTTTTCATGACCAAGAGATGACTCTAGCTACTGAGAGGCTCTGCCAGCCATGTAGATTGTGATTGGCAAGAGAAGTCATGGCTTAAAGGTTAGCTAGTTGGAATTTTTGGACAGATTAGTTAGATTGTGTAAATTTTCCTCTTTCATATAGCACTTTTGTATTAGGTTTTGATGATGTACATATAGAAAATGTTGACAGACACAATGTAGACTTTTGATTTTGTGAAAAGAAATGAGGAAAAAGTTGGTTTCAAAATATTGTGTTGGTTTCAAAATATTGTGGTTTTTCTACTGATGCTTTATAAGTTAATGCTGATATGATACTATGTGAAGTGATTGTAATGATCGAACGTAGCTCACCCTTATCGTAGGTTATGTACCAGAATAACCTCTGAGTGTTCCGGTGTATACCCTACGGTAAGGGGGCACTACACATCTAGACCAGGAGCCTTATTTGGATTGAAAGAGTCGAAAACCTCTCTAATTTCTTGAACTGAAACTTCAGTTATGAGGGGAGTAGAGAGGTTTTTAGATATGGCTTGAGGAAAAATAAACTCCACAAAGTCCTTGGAAGAAAGAAGGGGTTTCCTACTACCAATGGAACATTGAAAGAAGTCAACAAATTGTTCTTGAATCTCTTCAAAGCCGACTATCCTTCTCCCATTACCTATTTTTAAAGAATTAATAGTGTTTCTGTTTCTGTTGGCTATTAAGGAGTTGTGAAAAAACCTGGTGTTCCTATCCCCTTCATTTAACCACTTAATCCTGGAGGCCTGTTTAAGGAATGACTCTTGATCATCTAAGGCCCTAATAAGATCATTAATGGCATCTGATTCTTGAGCAAGTAACTCATTTAACTGAGGTACATGCCTCAATTTACCTTGAATGATATGAAGAGAATCTTGACAGTTCTTGGCTCTCCCATTGACATCTCCAACTTGTCTTGAGTTAAGAACTTTGAGTGCTATTTTTACCATCTTAAGTTTGGACACTACACAGAACATGGGAGATCCTCGTATATGAGATGACCAAGCTTCCTCCACTAGTTGTAAAAAATTAGGTTGAGAGGAAAGAAAGTTAGAGAACCTAAAAGGAGATGTTGTTCTCGGAATGAGGAAACCAAATTTGACCTCTAGAGGAGAATGATATGAAATGTTAAAATAATGAATGACACTATAAGCCCTAGGGAAATTGCAGCTCCAAGTAGAATTAAAGAGAGTCCTATCTAGCTTTCTAGCAATAAAATTATTCCCACTTTGTTTGTTGTTCTAACTGAAGCAAGGACCACTAGAGTTAAGGTCGTAAAGTGCATGACCATCAACCCAATGTCTAAAGTCACTCATACTTTGGAGAGCTGAGTGACTACTAGGTTCTGCCTCATGAGGGTATAAGATGGAATTAAAGTCCCTGCAATTATCCAAGGCATGAAGGATATAGATGGGCTAAGGTTTGACAAGTCATTCAAGAGGAACTTCCTATGGTTTAGGTTGTTAGATCTATAAACACAAGTCACTAGGGGGGTGGGAGGGGGAGAGTTGTTTCTAAGAGACAACTCTACATGCACTAACTAATCCGTAGAATTCAGGATGTGGCAATGATAGCTATTCGGATCCCAAGCTAGCACTATTCTGGCGTTAGAGGCACTGTCTATATTGCTATAAAAAGGCCACCTAGGAGAATTGAGGAGCATAACTTATTCAAGAAAAGGGGGAACCTAATCCTAGATTCTAGTAAACACACAAAATGTACTGACATTCTCTTAAGCCAATCATGTACAACTAATTGTTTTTTGGGGTTATTAAACCCCCTAATATTCTAAAAGACTAAATCCATTAATCCAAAACTAAAAGGAACACCTACTTTTGCTTTTTCCTAGGTTTCCTACCTTTTTTCACAGTAAAATCCCCCTCTACCCCTTCATTTCTAGGACTTTTAGGAATCCATTGAGATATAGGAGGGAGAGAGTTTGTACCTACTTGACTTATGGCATTGACTTGTGGATCCTTAAGGTTTCCATTTGGAGCTTCTTGGTCTATCTGTGCCTTGCCATGTATATGTGGACTCCCATTAGCATTTGAGAATTGTTCCATCAATTGGTTCATGCCCACAATATGTTCCATCAGCAGTGGGCCTAAACCTTTGCATTGGGTTTTAGGGACAAAATCTCCTTTTCCTGCTATGTGGGTTGGCTTGTGGAAGGTAACTCCCTTCTTTGTTGCTCATGGTTAATATTTTGTACCTCTTTTCCTTGTGCCAATTCATGATATTCTCCAGTTTTGAAAGCTCTCCCTGTTGGTGCCCATTCTTTGTTCTGAGTAACCAGTGCAGGCCTCCATTCATATTCAATGGTAACTTCTTTAAATGATCTCTCTCCAACCTCATTATATGTTGCTAATTGGAATGATGTAGGCCAATTGGTATGTAAGTCCATTTCAACACACATCCTAGCGTAAACTACTCATGCCATTCAAGCAATAGGTGAATCCATTAGAAGTGGCTTTCCTACCACACTCACTAGTCGACCAAGCCCTTCGGTGGTCCAGTACTCAACAAGGATATTAAAGAATTTTTCCCACACTGGAGATCTCCACACAACCTCCCGTTCTCCTCCATTCAAACTCCATTTCTTTATAAATAAGGGTTTACCTTGGATGTTCAAAGGGCCCTTTTCCAAAACCAACATAATTCCTACTTCAGTTTCAAACTTAAACAGAAAATTATTTAAACTAGTAATCAGAATTTCTTTCAATCCAAACTCAGACGTAGATTTATTCAAAGCACATTGTACAATTGGGAAGGCAGGTCTCTTACTGAGAAAGAACCCAATCAATGCAAATAGAAAATTTGCAACTCCTTGCTGCGCTAGCTCTGGAGGGAGTATAACATAAATTTTATCTTCCTTTGTCTCCGGTGGGAAGTAGCTTAGTGAAGTTTCTGTCGAAGTTTCTGCCCCATTTGCTACAACCGCTTTCCATGATTTTGCAAACCACTGTGCTGCTGGGTTAACTGAATCGGTCTTAGACTTTGGTTCAACTACTAGGGTTGTTATGGCCGGATCTAGTTTGGAAGGGGATTTTTGGGACTAGTTTGTGAGCTGAGGGGAGATTGGTGGTCAGAGTTTTGGTTTTGATTTAGAGATTTGGTTGGGATGTCAGCATTTAGGGTGAGGGGAGGCTACAGTACAAGAGTAGAGAGAGGGGAACGGGAGAGAGGGGATAGGTGAAAAGGTGAAGCTATGGAGAAGAGAACTCAGCCTTGAATATTCGAAGATCTGGAGAATGTTGCCTTTGCGTTAGCCTATTCGTTCCTCTCACATCGCTCAGCTGGAGAATCGCTTCATGTGAAAATTTTGTGTTCTTACTTTAAGAGAAAAAATGTATTGATCTAGGCTAAATTAGAAAAAGTTGTCTTCTAGAAAGTTGTAGCTTATTTTTCTATCTTTCCAAAGGTATATAGTATGAAATTTTTAGACATCAGAGTCGAAAGTTATGATCTTTATAAGTAAAGATGCTCAGGAGTATAGACTATATCTTCTGTGATAACATGTATCATCTGTGGCGGCGTGTATCTTCTGTGATGATGTGTATCTTCTGTGATGATGTGTATCTTCTGTGATAACGTGTATCGTCTCTGGTGACGTGTATCTTTTGGTGATGATGTGTGTCTTTTGGGTACGATTCATCTTACATATTTTGGTCAATTTTTGACCCTTTAGATTATAGAATCTATCTTTAAGGTCTTAATGAAAGTTGTAGATCTAGAATTTATCTTTCAAACCATCTAAGAATGACCTTGATTCAATATCTCTAAAAAAAGTTATGCCAATTATTCCAAATAGGTCTTAGATTAAAACTTCTTCTGGTCACTGTTCATCTTACATTATCTAGTCAAAATTTAACCCTCTAGATGATAGAAGGAAAGTGAGAGAATATGTTGGAATAGTATGAACTGGTGTTATTTTACTGAACAAACTTCGACATTTTGAATATATCTGGATATGTAGGGTGCCCCTCTTCTCATACCCCTGAATCTACAAGTGCCAGTTGAAGACCAAGGGATCACCCGACCCCGTACATCGGTAACAATCACAATAGTATTGTTGAAGCTTGCTTGAACATAAAAAACTTCATTTGTCAATTGAGATGATTTTGTTTATGTAGAGTAAACTAGAGACATAGGTTTACAAATTATCTGAAGAAGTTGAATTCTGATTCAGCCTCTAAGATGTTCAATCTCTAGATGGAATTTGTGCATAGTATACTGTTTTAAAATGAGAACAGTCCGAAACTGTTTGAAGTGTAACTTTCAAATTACTAAGCCAAATTGAATGATTATGGTGTTATTAGAAACTTAAGACAATAGGGAACACTTTTCTAGTAGAAAGTGTTACCAAATTACTTTATTTAATAATTAGAATGATCATGGAAGATTAACCCAAAGGTATGGATTTTTGGAAGTGATATAGGACTTAAATGATAGTTGGATAATTGTTTGCTAGAATTTCGTTAATGAGTGAATTGCTGGTATCACGTACCAAAGACATGCGTAAAATGGAGATGAAGTGGTTTATTTGATTAAGGTTGTGATTCGAAGAAGAGGAGTAAAGTGTATCTAGTTTAAATGAATGAGAAATTGATAATAAGAGCAAGTAATGCGAGAAAAGAAATGATAAGTGATTGAATTATGAGATGCAAATAAGCATAAGATATGAAATTTGATAATATACCTAGGAATGTCATGAACATACATTGTACATAGTCCATATACCCACGTGTGTATAAATGAATGCTTATAATTTTACAAAGTTATTAATGTGTGTATAATATGCGTATTGCATAATTGTGATGTACAGGTTAAACGTTCGCATTTAGACGTTTCCAAGTCATGGAAACTAATACTAATTTGGAGCATACTGTGAGCAGACCTAGATGGTCTTACTTTATTGTTTGCTTGTTTATATTATGAATTCTGTGCTTATGTATGAGATATGAATGTGATTGATTGTGTTAATTTCTAGACAAAAAGTCCGATGATTGTGAAATGTGAATGAGATATTGAAGTCCTCATTGAATGTGAATTGGATGGAATAACTATTTTCTCAACCAAAATGTTGAATGCCGGACTAAAGTCCGATGACAATGTGAATGAGAATGTGATAGTGAATATGATTGTGTGATATGGAGCACTTTCAATATACTAAATATATGTGATGCATTTCATTACATGAATGCATAAAAGATAAAGGCAGTTGATAGACATCGAAAAAGAGCTTAATGCTTATCATGTGAAAAAGAGCCTAGAGCATAGAAAATATATGAGAGCCAAAGGCTCACTATGTAAAATGAGCCCGATATGGGACAGTTATCAATGAGCCCGAAATGAGATAGTTATCAATTAGCCCGACATGGGACAGTTATCAATGAGCTCGATATGGGATAGTTATCAATGAGCCTGATATGGGACAGTTACCAATGAATCCGGTATCTACAATAGATACGAGACAATTAGGCACTTGATCACAACAAAGTTATAAATTAAAAGTGAGTCTCATTACACACTGCATATGCATTATGTGAATAATTGTAATGTGTTGAATGAGAAATGTGAAATGAATGATCAAGTGATTTATGCTTAAGTGAATGTGTAATGTATGTGACTTGATTTGATGAATTGATGAACTGTACGTGTTATATGATTGAGTGAGCCATCGAGGATGGTCACTCATTGAGTTTGAAAAAACTCATCCAAACTTTTGCAATATTTTTTAGGCTCAGAAGAGTATCCCATTAGGCAAACGGGAGTATAGCCACTACATACAAGTGAAAGATAGAGGTTGGGATCAGTTCACGTCTGCATTTGTATTTTCTTATTTTTTTATCAAATTGAGTCTTCTACAATTATTGTAACTTATTTATTTGAGAAATTCTATTTGTAATGACTTTACAAGTTGGAAAGGTTTGTCAATGACTTTGAAATGTAATAAAATTATGACTACAAGTATCTTTGTAATTGTAATGGGCCCAAATGGTTATTGAAATTATTATGATTGTATTACTGTGATTGAAAATATTTATGAAATAAAATGGGCCTAATTTGATAATTGATTTCTGCATACGATTGTGCTTCAAAAAAAATTTGAAAGGAAATTTTAATGATTGACTGTGTTAGCTTGTCATCTTCGCAGGGCATGTACTCGGATAGCACTCAGGATGTCGGGTACATGTCTTGCAGGAGTTGGGAGTTACATTTAGTTGGTATCAGAGCCCAGAATTACTATCTTATATGGGCATTTTCTAAAATATATGTCAAGGTACATGCATTTTTGTCATGTCATAGTAGGCAATAGCAACTGATCCCTAGTTTGAGTTGCATTCATATGAGTCACACACATGAGCATATGTTAAGAGTTTGAGTTATTAGAAGCATTGAGAAAAATGATGATATGTCATAATGTGAGAAGAGGAAGGTTGAAGGATATCTAGAAATAAGAAATAGTATATGGTTAGATATAACAGAAAAAGATTAGTGTATTTGTATTGGTGGATGTATTATTGAATATGACATCAATAATGCATTTTGGTGATATGTTTATGTCATCGAATGTGATATAGATGTGAAGACACTGTCATGGATTGTTTGGGGGGAAAATAAGGATATAAGTAGAAATGATGAGAATAAAGAGTACAAGCCAAGTTTAAAGTGATCTTGAGAGGTTGAACTTAGACTTGAAATGATTGTTTGAAAAAAAATGTGACAAGAGTTATAATCCCTCATAAGCATATATTAGTGGAATTGAGATCAGAATTTTAGGATGGTTATGTATCTATGATTCCAAATTGATTGCAAACATATGTATGTATGATGATATATGGTAATTGTGAGGAGAGATGATGATAACGATATATGAAAAAGTTATTAAGGTTAAGTTGATTTTCCATTATGAGTGCACATTTGATAATGGGATCGCCATGACAAGTGAGACTATTGAGGATATATGTATTATATATGTGGAGATAATATAAGAAGCAATCTATGACTATTTAAACATTGGTCGGTCATAGTTCCTATAGTTCAAAGTCTAAGAAGAGTTAGAGTAAGACGTGAAAATGCTTATAGTGATCAATTGGGAATGAATTGAGATTATTAATGGTGTTACTATATATGTATGATGAATTTGAGGACAAAGAAGAAGGACACGATCATGGCATAATCCCCACGATCGAGGACAGGCTCAAAAGGATAAGTGTTGTCTAGAATTAAATGAGATTAAGGTATCCTTAGTATAAGGTACTAATTGTGAATTGTCATAAATACATGTCTAGATATGATGTAATGATTTTGATGATATATACCAAGGTATTAGAGTAAATGAAATTGTTTAATGCCTCACTGAGCCTTATTACAAAGGATGATATGATATGTAAGTTATGGCATAAATTGATCTTACTGAGATATCATGAATAACCGAAATTGATCTTCTTGAGGTACTAAGAATAATTGATAAGTGATCATGGAAAATAGTTGATTGATAAGGATTTCATGAACAGTATAGATGATTGTAGCAAGAAATTTTCTTTCAAAGAAGAAATTTCCCTGAATTAGGTTGAGTTGATCAGATGATTCAAATTAAGAGTGATCTATGAAGGAACAATATGAATATATAATGAATCAAAAGTGAATATTGGAGGTAGAATATGTTACTAAAAGTGTATGCATTTTGTTTGATGTCAAGTATCTAACTATGTAAGTGGATTCTTGAATTCGAGGTGACACTATTGCTAATATGAGGAGAACTTAGGCCCATGTTATAGTCTGTGTAAATATGATGGGTGATACAAATTATATGAAATGAATGTGTTACCAGCATAGGAAGTGAAGGGTTCAAATAGATTGAAATGTGTGGAGAAACTAGTACGAATGAATAGACATTAGAATAAGTCAATGTGAAATTAGAGGGAATCGAATAAAAGGAGAAAATCATCTAAGAAAAGAAGTCAATTGGGAGATTGAAAATAACATGTGATAATATTACCTCATTGAGGAATTAATCATGGGCACAAGGGAATTTAGGTAATATCTCATTGAGGAATTAATCATGGGCGCAAGGGAATTTAGGTTATATCTGTTGGAGTTAACTATGCCTTCGACAATATTATGGTAATGAAGATTAAGGTGATTCAAGAAAAACTGTATCAATTAGTGACTGTGATCATAGAGGATATTTGGAGCGTATTTGAAAAGTGAAGAGAATATTTATGAACATTTGAGGAAATCTTACATATCATGAAGGTAAAAATAATTATATGCCAAGTTTAATGAGAGTGAATCTTAGCTTGATCAAATAAAAAGTGGGTTGTATAATATCTAAACATGGCTTATTAGGAGACCCAAAGAAAGTAGAGGTAATGACGAAGCAAGAAATTATAAAGAATTATAACACCGACGTTAATTATATAGCTTCGATTTGGAGATTTTTGCAGTATATAATGAAGTTTTACATCAAAAATTGGGATGAAATCTAATGCAACATAATCAAGGGAATTCTTATGTATGGAGACAACTTAAGTCTCATAAACTGATTATTGATATATGATTTAGAAACTTGCTACTACAGTAACTGGTTTGAGAGTTTGGAGACATTATTTGTACAAAGACATGTATGATTTTCTACCGATCATTTAAATTGAGCCAATTATTGAGTTTGAAAGAATTAAATACAAGATTGAGATAATGGATAGAGTTACTAGAAGATTTTGATGTACAAATGAGCATTGAATAGAAAATTCAATAGCAGTGTGTCACAAATTTAGATATTGTGGTTACCAAACCAAGTGCAATAAAGAGCATAGAATGTCGAGTTGAATTTTGGGCAAATCGAAGTATTATTAGCTATTGAAGTTTAAGTCCAGTTTTACACGAAAGAATTAATAAAGCCCAAAAATTGAGGACTCAGAATTGTGAATTTTATTGAGGAATTAAAAATGAATATGAATTTTGAGTCTAAATAGGAAAAATGTTACTTCGTGATTGAAATTGGAAGGATGTGCACCAGACAAAGATGATTGAGAAAAGATGTGATTAGAGAGAGCGTGAGTAACATCCTAGTAGGAATACGCCGAAATAGTATTTAGCGGCTAAAAATGTATAACCAAGTGATTACATGGTTAAGTTACCAATAGTCTTGACTGTTGGAGATATGCTTAAAACTTATGTTTTGGGGTTCATAGGAATCCAGCATCAAGGTATAGTTCTAATTGACTTTAAGCATATCAATCATTATTATTATGATGTCATTAGAATACTATATGAGGCATTATAGAACAAAAAGAGTCGTTCGCCCTTACAAAAGGGTTAAAGGCCATAATTGATTCGAGGTATTGTTAATGAGTGAAATGAATTTATAATAGAAATTAAGTGGCTCATGAAAGGTGAATGAATTTGATGGGAGAACATCGAAGTTATGGAATTTAGTGAGATAGACCCAAGAGTTAAGTGTATTAAAAATAAAGAGATGTGAAATACTAAGCGAGAGATGAAATATTTCTAAGAGTAGCACCTTGTCAGGGTGTGCATAGATTGGGATAAAGATGTGTTCAGATAAGGAAACATGATAAATTAAGCTCAAATTGTATTAATTCACATGAAGTTATTCAGAGCATAGGACCCGTAACTTATGAGATATATTTTAAAAAAAAGTCTCAGAATTATAATGTGCGATATGTTAGCATGTTAAGAAATAATGATATGACCTGACATAGGTGTATTATCAACTTACTAAGTGAAAAAGTTTGAGTAACTTGAACTATATTAAGGAAACAGTTAAGATAGAATGATATCTGAAGAAATAATTAGAGGATTGATTGAGTTCATTAACTAAATTGGAAGAAAGTATTCAAATGGTGAAGTTACATGGGATACGGAGGAGCATATGAAGAAAAAGAAAATTACCCTTACCTTATTGATCAATCAGATATTAATTTCGAGGATGAAATTTCTTTTAAGAAGGGGAGAGTTGTAACATCCCGTTACCTATGTTAAGGCTAAAATTGTAAATGTGAGAGATTCACTAAGAGATCATAAATATGTTTCATGCTCATACATTATGTGATATACTCATGCATAAGAATATTAAATCATTGCATATGAAAATAACTATACATACATTCATTTATATTTTGGTTATAATTGTTTATAAATGTGAGTATATTGAGAAATATTGGCCCCCAAAATTTTCTTCTTAATGAATAAGTATGATTTACATTAATTATGATGTCTTTATGAAATTTTGTGGAAATTAATTATTATGTTGATGTTAGAAAGATTATATGATATAGGTTTATTGAATTAAAGTGTAAAGGTTGTAAGAATGTTTAAGGGGTGTTTTTAGCAAGACACTTAAGGTTAAAAGAACACAAGCCTATAAAGAAGGGTAAAAGGAGCTTTTTGGGCTTATTAAGGGTTGAAATGGAAGAAAGAAATCTAGTCTTGCTTTTTTAGAAAGGGGAAAACGTGAATTGAAGAGAAAAAGAGAGAGTGTTATGAAGAAGAGAGAGAAATATGAAGAGAAGAAGAGAAGGAGAGAAAGAAGAGAAAAGAAGCTAGGGTTTCAATTTTCTTACCCTTCAAGAGAGATTTTGAGGTTGTTCAAGAAGGGAAAAAGGTAGAGGAAGAGGAGAGCTTCCATTAGAACTAAGAAACTCTTTATTTGGTGAAGGATCAAGGTAAGATCGTTTCGAATCTTTTGGATTTTTGTAAGGGTTTTAGTTCATGGAGTTAGAAAATGCATGAGTTTAAGTGTTCTAGAACCAAATTTAGTGATTGTGCTTCATGGGATTTTCAATTTAAAACCCTATTGATTTGAGATTTGAGAGTTTAATGAAGTCAATTTAGTAGCTGAATGGTTATGCTCAGGACATTCTAAGTTTGCACAATGCAAATTCTCAAGTCTTCCATAGGGGTAAATTTTGTGTTCTAACTTCAGGAGAAAAACTATATTGATCTAGTCTAAATTAGCCAAAGTTGTCTTCTAAAAAGTTGTAGCTTATCTTTCTAGCTTTCCAACGGTATATAGTATGAAATTTTTGGACATCAAAGTCGGAAGTTATGATACTTATAAATGGAGATGCTCAAGAGTATAAACTGTATCTTCTGTGATGGCATGTATTGTATCTTCTGTGATGGCGTGTATCTTCTGTGATGACGTGTATCATTTATGGTGATGTGTATCTTCTGTGATGATGTGTATCTTCTGTGATGATGTGTATCGTCTGTGGTGACGTGTATCTTCTCGTGATGATGTGTATCTTCTAGGTACAATTCATCTTACATATTCTAGTCAAATTTTGACCCTCTAGATAATAGAATCTATCCTTATAGTCTTCATCAAAGTTGTAGATCTAGAAGTCCTCTTTCAAACCATCTAAGAATGACCTTGATCTGATATCTCTAGAAAATGTTATGCTAATTATTCCAAATATGTCTTAGACTGAAACTTCTTCTGGTCACTATTCATCTTTCATTGTCTGGTCAAATTTTGACCCTCTAGATGATAGAATCTGTCTTCAAGATCTTCATAAAACTTGTAGATCTTGAAGTCCTATTTCGAACCCTCTAAGAGTGACCTTGATCCGATATCTCTACAGAGAGTTATACCTACTGTTAGACATCTTATGTGCACTATTTATAAACTTCTTCTGGTCACTATTCATCTTACATTTTTTGTCCAATTTTGATCCTCTAGATGACCGAATCGATCTTCAAGGTTTCATAAAGGTTTTAGTTCTTGAAGTCATCTTTTGAACCATCTATGAATGACCTTGATGCGTTATCTATAGAGAATGATATGCTAATTGTCCTGAAAGAGGGTTCAATATGATTGAGAATTTTGGCCATAACTTTGTTATCTGAACTCCAAATGAAGTGATACTTGAGCCAATAGATTTCTAACACATTATTCTATCTCTACAAAGAAAGTGGCAACACTCTAAATTAATTAGAAAAAAGTTTGATTGAAGGAAAGTGAGAGAATCTGTTGGAATAGTATGAACTGGTGTTATTTTACTGAACATACTCCAAAATTTTGAATATATCTGGATCTGTAGGTTTCAATTGATATGATTTTTTTATGTAAAGTAAACTAAAGACATAGGTTTACAAATTATCTGAAGAAGTCAAATTCTGATTCAGCCTCTAAGATGTTCAATTTCTGGATGGAATTTGTGCATAATATACTATTTTAAAATAAGAATAGTCCGAAATGTTTGAAGTGTAACTTTCAAATTACTGAGCCAAATTGAATGATTGTGGTGTCATTAGAAACTTAAGACAATCGGGAACACTTTTCTAATAGAAAGTGTTACCAAATTACTTCATTTACTAATTAGAATGATCATAAAAGATTAACCCAAAGGTCTAGATTTTTGGAAGTGATATAGGACTGAAATGAGAGTTGGATAATTGTTTGGTCTTATAATGTTAGAATTTCGTTAATGAGTGAACTGTTAGTATTAAAGTACCAAAGACATGTGTAAAATGGAGATGAAGTGGTTCATTTGATTAATGTTGTGATTCTAAGAAGAGGAGTAAAGTGTATCTAGTTTAAATGAATGAGAAATTGACAATAAGAGCAAGTAATGCAAGAAAAAAAATGACAAGTGATTGAATTATGAGATGCAAATGAGCAAAGATATGAAATTTGATAATATAACCAGGATTGTCATGAACATGCATTGTACATAGTCCATATACCCACATGTGCATAAATGAATGCTTATAATTGTACAAAGTTATTAATGTGTATGCAACGTGTGTACACTACAAGAAAACAAGCCCTTTTGCGTCATTTTAAAAACGTCACAAAAAGTCCTAAAAATGTCGCAGAAGAGCATTTGCAACGTTTTAAAAAATGTCACAAAAAACATTGCGGAATATGGTGTAGGTAAAAGTTTTCCGCGACATTTTACGAAAAATGTTGCGAAAAATGCTGACATTCCGTGACGTTTTGTAAAACGTCACAAAAATGTTAGACAATCTGTGACGTTTTTTAAAAACGTCGCAAATTGTCTAACATTTCGCGACGTTTTTAAAACGTCACAAAATGTGAAGGAATCTGCGACGTTTTTATGGAAACGTCACAGAATGTCTTCCGCGACGTTTTAAAAAACGTCGCGAAATGTCTTCCGTTACATTTTTATTATTTTTTATTATTTTTTCCATTTTTTTTAAAATCATATTAATTTAATAATTTTTAAAATTTAATAATTATTTTTTAAATATTATCATTGAGCAAATATATTTTTTAAACATCATGGAACTTCCTTTTATTCATTTCAGGGTCAGGTCATTCAACCGGTCCTCAGCCCCAGCCCTGAAAAGCTAATTATAGAAGACGAATTAAGATAAGGACAAATTACAAAATGCAAAAGTGAAGTTGCACGCTCATCATTGAGCAACATCGATCATTTAAAAACAAACCGTTCCTTTATTTGATAAACATTCTCCAGGCTATTTACATACTGAAAGACAAATCAAGGTATGGACATGGGAAAGAAGAAAAATAGGAGATTGTTGAGAGAATGAACATCTGGAAAGTAAAAGCAGAAACAAAAAATCTTATGCCAACGTTAAGAACAAAAGAATAACCCTATGCCTATGTTGCTCCTTCCGTTTTTGTCAGTAGATATGCTATGGCCATAATTTACACAGAAAATAGGCTCTGTATCCAATTTAGCCTTTTTGCTCAACCTCAAAAACCTAAGATTTCCGCCTAACAGGAATACTCCTGCATGTTTCAACCTGCAAAATCATATGAAGTTTACTTGGCTCAAGATCGTCTCTACATCTTGAAGCTAAGAGGAAAGTAATTGATAAATTTCATAAGTGACGTGAAATAGACTTTTTAGCAGAAAAAAAACTAGACCCCATTGTGCATCCTTCAGCCAAATGCTCCACACTCTGTTTACATATAAAAACAAAAATATGTGCTTCAGATGCTGTAAACCTGAGCAGGTTACACAAGAATTTGAAATATTCAAAGAGACCAATCTTGTCAACCTTGCATATACATTGGAAGATGCTAAAAGATGAGGACATTGAAAACTTTCAATGTAATGAATGAAAATTGATTCGTTGACTAAGAAATCATCGCATAAGAATGCCTTGCAACAAACAAAGCACTTGCAAAGGTCTATAAGACTTTTATAATACAACATTGTTATTACTCATAATATAACCAAACAGGGCATCTAGGTCCATCACTGCAGAGTATTGAAGAAACTTCAATAGGACAAGGACTCATGCATCTGTTCATCATCATCATATATGAAACTAGTGCAACAGACAGGAACAAATCAGATTTAAATTCCACGGTTTTATCTGAATAGCCAAATGAAACGTGCATGAAAAAGGAAGCAACCATTCCAAGATGAATGACTTGCATTTAGTTCAGATTC
>JANVCQ010683828.1:0-14613 GCA_025531925.1 Erythroxylum plowmanianum | reverse complement strand
TGTACAATTTTGTTCATGTGCAAAATTTTTACTATTTTCATGTATGACACATTATGCATGAGCATGCAATTACATTTTTAAGCTCTCATTAATCACTCACATTTACCATTCTAACCTTCCCACAGGTGATGGGATGTTACATTTAATCGACAGTCATTGGATGTAGCATGAACTATATGGAGATAGTTGAATGATCAAGATAGGATTCATTACCCTCAAGTAATTAGGGAGAATGTTTTATTGTTCTTGATTAATATTAATTCAAGAAATCCTTAGCCAAGGTGAAATGATGCTTTGTAAATAGTTTACAAATGTCATTAATTGAATTGATAGCTAATGGAGGAGAACTAATATAATTAGATTCAAAATAGTGTAGACATTAATTTCATGCTCTATTTCTAATTGGAACAATGTATGATGAAAGGATTAAATTATACTGAAAAATTATGCACGAAAAGGTTAGTCAAAACTACTTTGACATTCCTAAATATTTGGGTGATCATGATGCGTTGCTAGACGCTAATTTTGATCTATGATTATAAATTATTTAATTAAATAATTAAAGATATATTAAAAGGAGTTTTAACTTATCTAATTTTAATTATGAATGAAAATTAGATTTTATAATCATTACCAACATATTTGGGAACTTAATGAGTCTCACATTTATAAATGGGTTGAAGAGAGCAAAATTAATTTAATAAAGTTAGATTTGATTGTAAAGTTTGAAAAAATTTATGATTAAATATGAGATATTTAATAAACAAGGATCAATATGAGATATTGAATCTTATATGGGCATAATTGGTATTTAATTAGAATTATTTGTAATTCTAATTAAAGTTTAATTAAAATTAGAATTTAATTTCAATTAAATTACTAAAACGTCCAAAGCTTATTATAAATAGGCTTAAGCTCTATGAAGCTAGCACTTCTTACTTAACTCTTTCTGTAAGAGTTATAGAATTTTCTCAACTTGTTCTGTGGATACCGTTAGAGGCTAGACACTTATGTAGCTACGGTGGTTGAGACAGATCAATTTGAGGAGCAGTTTGAGGAATATGATAAGACAAAAATCAAGTTTTAGAATAAAGTACGAATTAAATTTTGTTTTATTATGATTTGTTAATCATTTTATAGAATTAAATAGATCTTGATTTTTGAGAAATAAAAAATCACGAAAAAGTCTCGTGATTATTTCACTACAATTGGGATTAGATTTCAACCCAGTTTCCCAACATAAGGGAGTGGTACTAACTCACAGGAACTTCATTGCCACGTCGATGATGGTAACGACCGATCAAGAGAGGTACGGAGAGCTGAAGAACGTATTCTTGTGCTTCTCGCTGATGTTTCATATACTCGGGTTTGTTGTGATAATCTACTCGTAGCTTCGCAGAGGGAAGAGGCAAATTTGTGGTTTCTATAGAGAAATTCAAGCTGGAGATGGTGTTGAGCACCGTCAAGAAGTATAGGGTCTCGCACATGTATATTGTGTCGTCGGTGATAATTGCTCTGACGAAACAGGGTGCGGTGATGAAGAGGTACGACTTGTCGTCGATGAAGGAGATCGGGAGTGATGCAGTGCCACTGGGCAAGGATGTGATGGAGAAGTGCTCTAGGATTGTGCCCAATGTAAAAATCATTCAGGATCATAAACAACTAATGGAAAAGGATACAAAACAACTAATTTATCCCATAACTTTTTCAACTTTTTATAATACTAGCATTTCCTCTACAAACTGATGCAATTTACCTTTGCAACTGATATATAAGTGGTCCATTAGTTTCACCAAACCTATTCCATATCTCATTCTACAATTTGCCATAGGTAGAGGTATACATGAATGTTTCAACAGGGTCCTTCTAAGTAGATTTTGGAATCCTTTGTCACCATGTAATTAGCACTCAGCTACCACCTTCAATGTAACATCAACAACACCTAACTTGTATTTTGTCCCTCAAGCAATACTGATCACTCTGCACCAGGATCTGTAATTAGATCTACGTAAAAGGAGTAGCAATAAGTGTCATACCTAGATGATCCCAGGTGTGCAACTGAATTTAATCTTCATCAACCTTATTACTACTCTTCCTTTTTTCTCAAGCTATTGCCTATCAGTAAATCGATAGCAACCTGTACTCGAGCTAATCTCTCAGAAGAGTACATTCTTGTGAAAAACTACATTGCCAAATTAGTACTTGGAGAAGTTTCTTTTCATTCCTTTGTAATATAATTGATTTTTTGACAGGGATATGGCATGACAGAAATTTGTGGAATTATTTCAATCGAGAACTCAAGGGAAGGGAAACGCTTCTCTGGTTCAACGAGATTGCTAGTTCCAGGGTTGAATCCAAAATAGTTAATGCAGACTCACTCAAGCCTCTTCCGCTAAACCAAGTGGGAGAAATATGTCTTCGAGGGCCAATCATGATGAGGGGTAAGTTTTCACTAGGAAAGTTCACTTTTCGTTTTCTCTAAATGAAACTGAAAAAGAAAAGGGGAAAGAACATACATTATTTAGTTAGCTAGACTTTAATGCTATATTCTCATTTAGTTTATCTAATACAAGATCTAATGTAACTAGAAATTTTAGGTTATCTAAACAATCCACAAGCTACAAGTCTAACTATAGATGATGAAGGTTGGGTTCACACTGGAGATCTTGGATATTTTGATGATAAGGGACAATTATTTGTTGTGGACTGCATAAAGGAGCTAACAAAATGTTAAGGCTTTCAAGTAACTCATTTGTTTAACATGTGCAGTGTTTATGTAATCAAGTTTTGTATGCTCTCCCTGAATTGTAGGTTGAAGAGAAAGGAAGCAAGGAGAATATGTTGTATAAAAACCATTCTGCTTACTTATTTTATTTGCTACAAGAGTAATATATATACAAATTGTATGTTCTAGACTATTCATGGAGTACAAGATATTATTCTCACTGACATAATAGAAATTGGTTATATATAGCTAGAATTTTGTTGGGATGGATAGGCTTCGGTGGTAGGAAGTGTAGAGGGAGTTGTGGTAGATTGAAGTTGGAGTTGTGCATTGTTTGCAGGAGAACCAACGATACTGGGCCCAGGGCAAGTCTTCTGGCCCAATGACTTGGATAATTGGGCAGAATCCTTTAGACCCCCACTCAAACGAACCTAGGATTGGGAACTAGGTTGAGTTTGAAAGCCAACTCTTGAGATCGTGCGGTAGAGAGAGGTTTGGTGAGTAAGTCGGCGATCTGGCCAGCAGTGGGTACATATCACACCTCCAGAAGACCGACAACGATTTTGTTGCGCACAAAGTGGACATCTATCTCGATGTGATTGGTGTGGGCGTGAAAGATAGGATTTTGGGAGAGAGAGAGAGCGCCGTTGTTATCACACCAGAGAATGGGAGATCAGGGAGGCTGGAACCTAAGTTCAGAAAGAAGAGAAGTTAACTAGAGGACTTCAGTGGAGAGCTGAGAAAGAGCTTGGTATTTGGCCTCAATGTTGGATCGCGCGACCACCAACTGTTTCTTATAGCTCCAAAAAACGAGCTTGCCTCCAAGGAAGACACAATCACCATTGGTGGACTTACGATCGTCGAGAGAACTGGCCCAATCAGAATCGTTGAATGCCTGAAGATCAAGAGGAGAGGATGACGATCGAAACAGTAACCTAAGATCGGAGGTGCCTTTCAGGTAATGTAGTACTCTTTTTAGGGTAATCCAGTGAGGAGTGAGAGGATTGGAGAGAAACTGACTGAGCTTATTTACCATAAAGCTAATGTCAGGGCGTGTATTGCAGAGGTACTGGAGAGCACCAACCAAGTTGCGATACAGGGAAGGATTGACAAAAGGCAGACCTTCATGGCGAGAGAGTTTGAGCCCCGTGGAAGCTGGAGTAGAATAAGGCTTGCAAAGCAGCATATTAGCCTAGGTAAAGTAAACTCCGAATATAGCCATTTTGAGAGAGAAATAAGCCTGTATTGTTTCTGTAAACTTCAAAGCCTAAAAAGTAATGTAAATTGCCCAAGGTTTTGAGAGCAAATTGTGTACTGAGCTTTTTGATGATTGAATGTATCTGTGATGTGTTATTGCCTGTAATGAGAATGTCATCCACGTAGACCAATAGAAGTAAGAGTATGCCATTGGTATATAGATAGAACATAGAAGTATCAGCTTTGGAATTGTGAAAACCCCATTGTAGAAGAGCAGATTGGAGTTTGTGATACTAGGCCCTTGGGGACTACTTCAAGCCATAAAGGGATTTAGAGAGTTCGTAGAAATGATTAGGTAGAGAGGGATTTTCAAAACCCTGAGGTTGAGTGATGTAGATAAGTTCATGGAGGTCAGCATTTAGAAAGGCATTGTTAATGTCGACTTACTGAATGGTCCAATTGTGGGAGGCAGCAAGAGATAGGACAACCTTGATGGTTGAGGCTTTAACTACGGGAGAGAAGGTATTCGAGAAGTCAATACCAGGGTTTCAGGAAAAGTCTTTGGCCACAAGGCGGGCCTTATGCTTGGCCACAGTGCCATCACTAGTATACTTGGTCCGAAAAACCCATTTAGTGCCTAGAATGTGCATAGAGGGATCATAGGGTACTAAGGTCCAGGTTTGGTTTTTTTGGAAAGCAGAGATTTCTTCACACATGGCATTATACCAGACGGGAGTGCTAAGGGCTTGGGAGACAGTGACTGGTTTTGCGGAGGGGAGAGAATGAAGAGAGGCATAATAGATTTTGGGTTTGAAAATGCCACTTTTAGATCTGTTGTGCATAGGATGGGTAGAGGTGAGTGTGGGAGGAGCATTATGGACAGCAGGGTGAGAGGGAGTGGGTAAAATAGGTGTGGAAGCTGAAGTGGGTGAGGCAGGTAGTGAAGAAGGAGAAGTAGCAGTAAGAGGAAGAGCAGGAGATGTAGGAAATACCTGATGATGTGCTGTGGAGTTGGAAGGTATAGGAGGCGATTCTTGCACAAGGGGGCTGCTTAAGGATGGCCTAGGATGAAGAAATTGGGGCAGAGAAATTGCAAGTTGTAAAATAGATAATGGTAGACTAGGAGATGGAGAAGAGGCTGTAGAGGTGTTAGAGGGAAAAAGGATAGGATAGGGAAAGTCAAGTTCATTAAACTCAACATGCCTAGAGATATAAAACTTGCCTTTGCTGGTGAGACATTTATAACCTTTATAGACAGGGCTATATCCTAGGAAGATGCATTTTGTTGTGTGGAAATTAAATTTGTGAGGGGAATAGAAACAAAGGTATGGAAAGCATGTGCAGCCAAAGGTTTTGAGATAGGTGTAGTTGGGCTTTTTGTGGTATAAAAGTTCAAATGGGGAGAGGTTTTGTAATTTGGGAGATGGGAGATTGTTCATAAGAAAAGTAGCTGTGGTGAAGGCCTCAAGCCAAAATCGCAAGGGTAGGTGGGCATGGGCTAATAGTGTGAGCCCGGTTTCAGTGATGTGACGGTTTTTTCTTTCAGCTATGCCATTTTGTTGGTGGGTATATGGACAACTGAAACGTATTTAGATCCCATGTTTAGTTAGAAAAGGCAAGAAGGCTTTATATTCCCCACCCTTGTCTGTATGTAAAGCTTTGATTTTTCTGTTTAGTTGAAGGTCAATAAAGGTTTTGAATTGACTAAAGGTTGTAAGAGCTTCGGATTTAAGTTTTAGTGGATAAAACCATGTGAATCTAGTGCAAGCATCCACAAATATTAGATAATATCTATGTCCTTCGGTTGATAGCAAAAGGGGAAGGACCCCAAATATCTGAATAGACAATTTCTAAGGGATATTTGGCAGAAATATCATGAGTTTGAAAAGGTAGTTTATGAAGCTTGCCTTGTTTGCATGAATAAAAGAATTTCAAGTCTTTGGTATCAAGGTGAATTTTCATTGAATTAAGAACATGCTTAAGTACATTAGATGATGGATGACCAAGTTTAGCATGCCAAACATTGACATCATTTTTAGAAAGCTGAGTAGAAAAAGTTTGTGGGTAAAGGACTAAGCTAGAGATGCTTGGAAAAGAGGATGGCAGTGGAGTGTTCTTTGATTGAGTGATGAGTTGAGGTTGAGGTGGAACATCAAGATTGTAGAGGCCATCCCGAAGCATCCCCTTGAGAAGAATTTTTCCCGTGTCCTTGTCCTTGAACAAACACATTGTGTCAGAAAATTCCACAATTATATTGTTATCTTTTGTGATTTTGGAAATGCTCAATAGATTTTTAGTGACACTGGGAACATGGAGTATTTGATGTAAAGATAGTGGTGTGTGTTTATTGTCTTGAAATTGAATGTAAGATGAGCCAATATGTGTAATTGGAAGAGAGTTTCCATTACCTACTATGATGTGATCATTACCAGCAAAGTCTGAACTAATGGAGAGATTTTTAAGGTTAGCAATAATATGATTTGTCGCTTCAGAGTCTACATACCAAGTAGAGGCACTAGGTTGGTCAGAACAAGCATTTATTTAAGCTAGAAAAATATGTGGTGACCCATTGTATGTGTGATGTTGACCAGTGTTTTGAGAATGATGCTATGTGGAAAAATTTGGCTGCTTCCTCTGTTGATTTCCATGCCATGACTGGTCAAAACACTTGTAGCATCAAAGGGCATCATGACCTAGTTTTTGGTATAGTTGGCAGTATAGGCGATTGACATCAGTCCGTCATCCTCTGCCTCGACCCCCTCTTCCTCTAAGTGCATGACGACCTCTTTGATTGCGAGATTGAGTGTGATCTCTGTTAAATGATACAAGATTGGCTGAAGGATAAGAGATATTTAGAGTGTGAGGTGTTGCATTTAGTTGCTCAAGTCTGGTTTCATGCATCATAAGACTATATTGCACATCTTGTAGAGTTGCATTCTTCATTGTGTGGGTTAGGAGAACCACAACTGGGTCATAATCATGGCCTAGGCCATTTAAACCACTAAGTATAAGCTCACGATCTGGTACTACATGTCCTGCTACCATAAGAGAGTCTCTAATTGATTTTATCTTTTGAATGTAATCTGAAATTGTCTGTGAGCCTTTTTGAATTATTGACAGTTGTTGTTTTAACTGCAGGACCCAAACCATTGATGTTTGTGCATACAAATTTTCTAATATCTTCCAGCATTCAAGAGAGGTGGAAGATTGATTTACCTAACCTACCACATCCTCACCTATTGTTGAGAGTAACCAACAAAGAAGTAGCTGATCTGATATGTGCCATAAACGATATTGTGGATTTACAACAGTATGAGGAGCTTTTGCTGGTGTTGGAGCAGGTTCTGTGATAACTTGTGGAGGTGGAGATACATCTAAGGAGATGAAATCTTTTAATTCAAGGGCTCAGATTGTTGCTGTCACCTGTGCTCTCCAATTGATGAAGTTGGTTACGTCCAATTTGGTTAGCAAATTGAAGCTTAATGTTTTTACCAAAGCTGGAAAATCTAATAGAGGGGTGGTGATTTGTGATTGCCGAGTTTGATTGGAGGTTGAGGATGATTCTTCAACCATTGTGACATTGGTTAATAGGGAGGCTCTGATACCATGAAGAGAAAGGAAGCAAAGAGAATATGTTGTATAAAAACCTTTCTGCTTACTTATTTAATTTGCTACGAGAGTAATATATACAGACTATATGTTCTAGACTATTCATGGAGTACAAGATATTATTCTCACTGACATAACAGAAATTGGTTATATACAACTGGAAGTTTGTTGGGATGGATAGGCTTCGGTGGTAACAAGTGTAGAGGGAGTTGTGGTAGACTAAAGTAGGAATTGTGCATTGTCTGTAGGAGAACCAACGATACTGGGCCCAGGGAAAGTCGTCTGGCCCAATGACTTGGATGGTTGGGCAGAATCCTTTAGTTAGGTGGCACCAGCAGAACTTGAAGGCCTTTTGCTTATGCATCCAGATATTTTAGATGCTGTTGTGATCTCGTAAGTAGAAAGTCACACAATACTTTGATTCATTACTTTTTGATAAACTGTGCTCTTTGACATTGACATATGTTGGATGGAGCAGATTCCCCGATTTTATAGCTGGTGAAGTCTCGGTAGCTTATGTTGTTCGTAGGGATAAAAGCTCCCTAAATGAAGAGGACATTCGACAATTTATTGCAAAACAGGTGAGACTTGATGCAAACGTCAGATTTAAAGGATCAAAACTAAAGGTCCAATGTGTCATACTTACAATGATTTTTATCGAGGATCTAGCATTATCATGTTAATATCTAATGAGCTAATTGTAGTTATCTTTTAAGGATCATATTAGTATAAATGTGTGTGAAAGCATACAAGTGACGAAGTAGCTTAAGATCATTTGTTCTTTTTGTTACCCATACTTTGTTGTTTTCATCAATCTTTCTCTTTGTTTTTTGTTCACCCTTGTGATTTAATTATTCTTTCTTTTTGTCATTGATAGGTTGCACCATACAAAAAACTACGAAAGATAACATTTATCAACAACGTGCCAAAGTCGGCTTTAGGGAAAATATTGAGAAGAGAATTGATTACGAAGATAAGATCCAAAATGTTAACAGAGGTTATAGTACATATATTAGAAATGTTGCGTGTTCCCAATAGCAATAAATTTCTAAATTTCTCACTTCCAGTTCTAACTATGGACGATAGGAAAATTATTAGGCACATCCTCACCCAATTGAGAAAGTTTAGTTGAACGACAAAGAATGTAATAAGCAATACCAATATGAACCTGAGAAGCCTGAGGATCAACTTTATACACAATCTTTTTGTTCCACCCTTTGTGGACGGATCTAGTCTTGGAAGACCAAGAATCTGAACTATTCCTATCATCAACTTGAAAAATAAAGTTCATTTTTGAGAAAATAGGAATAGAGTTAGGATAGAGACTTCAGTTATAATATCAACAAAATCTTAGTAACATCAGAGGCGAACCTATAATACTTGCTATGTAGCTTAATTCTTATATAAGAAAGAGCACATAATTGAACCCAAACAGTCAAAGAGACCATATCCCATAATGCCACCTTTAATACCATTTTGAAGTTCATTGCAACACTATGGAGAATGGAAGAGAAACAATTAAAAACATTTTCCCTAGAAAGTATCTCATCATTTTACCTCAAAATCCTATTTATACATTGTACATAAACGTGGTGTAATTAAAAAAAAGTTTACAAGCCTTAGATTAGGTAAAATTTGGCATATAAATGTTACAACATCAACCACTACAACAGATTGATGAATTGGTTACTTTTTTCTTAGAGACGATTCTAAAATCGTCGACAAAAGCAACCATTTGGTGATGATTTCCACATTGATCGCTATAAGTAAACGATTTTACAATGTTTAACAGAAGCATTGAAAAAGGGTAAATATTTCACGATGATTATTCATTACCATCGCAATAACAATAGGTTTTAACGATGTTTTAATTATTTCGTCACCTAAACTTAAGTATTTTGCGACGAACAATAGTAACATCGAAAGATGTCAGAGAAATCAATGTAATTAGCATCGAATATAGTGAAGCGTCAAAAATAGTTCCAACAAGTAGCGACTAAAAATACGTTGTGTTGCCAAGTACGTATCCTTTTTTGCGACAATTGATGTAATCATCACATATTGGTCTTAAAACTTAATATCGAGTGACGGTAGAAGAAAGTGTCGCAGAATGTAAACTTTTTGCAACAATTTTTGTCTTTCGTTGTCAACACTTGACAATTATGTATGAAATCGTCGTGAATGTTTGCACATATGGCGAGTATTTATTTTAATTGCTGCAATATAGCCACGATATTGCTACAATTATATGTTTCATCGCCAAAAGTGAAAATTAAATATTTGGAAGATAGTTTGTAATGATTTTTTTGTACTTAATAATTGTAGTTAAGGGTTGTTATGACATTTTTATAATCTATCATAGTTGAGATATCTTTTGTTCAAAAGTTGTCATCAATGTTTAAAGCATATTGTTGAAAAGCACATGGTATGTTATTTAAAGCATGAAAAGTAAATATATTATAGACATTAAAATATTTGTGAACAAAAAATTTTAAATTTAATATGATAAAAATATCATAAATTTAAGTTAAGAAGTGGTGTTAATCATTAATTTTAGTAACAGTAAAAAAAAATATTTATAAAAATTATGGAAACGGTATCAATATAATATAATAATATATGGTCAGTACTATAAGGTTTTAATTAGAAATTTAACAATTCACACAGGCATAGAACAACAACAATAACAATACACAGCCTTACCCCTAATTAGTAGAGAGACTGTTTTAAAATTGTTACAGACAGAACAACAAATAAAATTTGAAGTTGATTCCGGCTAATACCATTAACAAATGACAATGATATAATTAATTTTTTGGATTCCAACTGATATAAGAGTCGGCAAGGTAAATGAGTTCCCTATGTTTGGATTCTTAATAAGGGTCCTTGCATGTTTGAAGGTACCAATTGAAATAGTGAAAGATCTCCCCTCAAGTGTAGGGTTGTTGACATCGTCTTCCAACAACTTCTTTGCTATAGCCAAACTTTTGGAGGATACAGTGAATGAGTCCCTAGTTTTAGTATGGAAGACAACTTGATCAAATGAACTGTTAGTATGTTGTGTTTCACCTAAAGTCAGTATAGAACTTATTTAGGTAGTCTAGTGAAACCGTATAACAAACCCAAATTAGAACACATGTATACCTAATTTACCACATATAGTCATTGGAATCGGCAACTTTTCCAAAACAATCGATTTTCCTAATCCTTTATGGACCATTGTGACATCGCCCTTGCCTCCATTTCCATCTATGTTATTTTAAAGATTGAAGGAAGCTTAACACAACATATTGTATATACAATCAAATGTTTATATATATAATAGCTTCATAATAAGAAATGATATATAGATAATAAGGAAAGTGAGTTAGTTCATATGATACTCAAAACCTTGAAGAAGAAGATTGGTATTAGTGTATGAAGAGGAGATTTGTTCTGCATTGGTTTTTTGTTTATTAGGGACAATTTTGCCACATTCCTCCCAGTGAAATGAATTTCCACCATTGAAAACTAGTCACCATGTCAACATTCCTAAATGAATTATGTTAAAAGTTATATTCTACAGAAAGGAATATAGAATAAAATTCAATATGTTCAATAGAATTTTCGTTGATAAATGAAAATACTACAGTTTGCTAATTATGCATCTTTGATCTGCCTAATGAGATGAAAGTTACCTTTATTAAAATAAAAGTAATGCATTTACCCTTTATATCATATCTATAGTTAAGAATTGAAAGTTGGTCATATGTCCTTGATGTACATAAATTTAATTTTATCTATATAAGCTTATATTACTATTATTAAAAAAGAGTTACATAATGTTTCAGACATTTCATCAAATAGTTTGCAGGCTTTCCTGAAAGAAGCGTTAAAGGTCTTAAAAAGAAGTCAACCCATATATAACCAACAAAGGAAGACAAAAAAAATCATCTTCGAAACACAACCTATACAATAAATGTAGCAAAAAGAACTCACAATAAACGCCTAAAGGTATAATTAAAACTCAGAACAAGATGGAGGGTTTGAAAATAGAAAAGAAGAATAATACTAACACAGTTAAGGATGCTTCTTCAAAGGTGATGACCACAACATAAGAGACGAGCACAAGAGAGGGAACAATGGTTATTGGACTATGAAATGTAGATGAATGTTGACGGCTAACACGAAAATGAAGAGAGGTTTGTTGTGATAGTGATAAAAACCTAATACAAAGCGATGTTGTTTCTTGCTAACTCGTACAATGTTGTTTTCAATTTTGTTGGAAGAAATATAGTACAATCTTGTTAGTAACAAAAAAACCATTACCAATTTGATTATGTGAACAAATTTGATAATACAATGTGTTAATTACCATATATGATAATGATAATGATAATGATGATGATGATGATGATGATGATGATGATGATAATAGTTTATTAGAAATAATTTGAAAAATATTTGATTAAGTGAACATATTTGACCTTATATATACTTTTTATGAATCATTTTAACAAAATAAAAATTGTTTGAAAAATTGCATCAAACTTCTTTTATACACTATATACCAATGGATATTTAGACCAAGAGGTCTAAATAGATTAAGTTAACTTATAAGAAATAAAAGGTAGTGAGAAAACATGTTATAAAATTAAGATAACCCATTCAAGAAGATAGCTAATGTTTCATCTAGGAGACATGTCTGGGTTTTTAGGGATAATAATAATAGCAGTTTAATTATAAATAATTTCCAATATGTTAGAAAATGGTAATCAACATTATTAATTAATAATTTCTAATACTTGGTGTTAATGATGTTAATTGCATAATTGTATAACAAATTTAGTTAACAAATTTGATTGTAATATATACTTTTTATTAATCATTTTAGCAAAAATGAAAAATTGTATGAAAAGGTTTAGTATTGGCGACAGTTTATCAATTTGGTAGCAAAATGTTGTACAATTTGTGACGTTATTTTATTTTTGTAGCAAATGTTTTAAATTTGGCAATGAAATATAGGTTCCTCGTCAAACATACCAGATGGGAAAAATTTAGCTAAGACTTCGTCTCTACGTTTGTTTAAAAACAAATGCGTTAATCTTCCTTCTTCACCCCTCAACTTATTAACCCCCTTCTCCTTCGTTTTTTCAAAACCCAAGTTTTCTACCTTTGTTTTTGCCCTATCTTCAACGTTATGAATGAATCTTCTCCCTGCACTTTCTCTCTTCATCTAGTGAGTAGTGTTGACCTTTTTATTTTGTTATGTCATTGAAGCCGAAAATAGTTTCATGGTTTTGTGTTATGTTTTAAGTTTGTTGTCGATTTGTTTGCGTTAATTGGTGATGATAATGGTTGAGTTATGCAGAAGTTGTGTTATTGTTGTTGAAGAAAGGAAAAACAGACATTTTTTATTGTGTTCTTGAGTTGAAATATACCTACCCATAAGGTGTTTGACAAAAGTCCTGATTGTTTTTTGAGTTTGTCATGTACTTTTGTAAGTTTTTGTTATGTTAAAAATTATATTAAGCTGATATTCAATGCTTGCTGTTGAGTACTCGTACAAATAAATAAAAACATGTTTTGGAAGCTTGGAAATTTAAAGTCATTAAATTGAGAAGCAAATTAAACCAAGGGAAGTCCCTATATTTCTAGTTGAGAGTTAAAAATCTCTGAAAGAAGTACAAGAATAAATCTACACTTATAACTTCCTTTGCCTTCAACCTTCTCAGGAACCAAATAGTGTTGGAAAAATGTTAAAGGATAATTCTTCCAAATGAAGAAAAAGATATTCGTATAACCCTATAAATAGAAAAATCCTTAAAGTATTTAAAAGCAATAGAAACAATTTTGATATGATCTGAACATGTTTTATATGTTATATATTAGACTTCTAATAAAAGCGTTCAAGATTGGAGTCTAAGGCCAACAAAATAATAAACAAACTTTAAGCATCTTATTAAAAACTACAAATTCAGTTTAATATGTTAAAAATCTATTAACTCATAACAAAAATGAACATTTTATCATGATACCAAATCATATGTAAAAGAATTGATCATTTGATTATAAAGCATTAAGAAGTAAGTTAAAAAGAATTTTATAGTATCATAAAGAAGAAAATTGTTTAATGATTTATGATGCTTAATAAAATACAGAGAAAAACATTCTAACAACTCTTAATTCAAAGCTTTTGAAATTATTCTCACTTATAAGTTCTAGCTATAAGGATTATCATTGTTCCTTTTAATAGCTCAAAATGGACCATCCCTTTTGTTGTAATTTATAGTGTCTGTTAAAAAAAAATTTCATTCCTGGAGTGTAGTATATAGCAATATGAATGTATTGGTCCTCTCAGTCTTTTAATTAATCATGTTGTATTATATTAAATACGAATTTATTTTTCGCAGGCTATAATCTGTGTTTTAGATTGTCGATAACCCACTAACCTTATCATTCTTTTTTGTACTCTACGGTTGTCCGTCCGTCCAAATAAGTACACTAACCTGAGATAAGTACACTAACCCGATATGGTATTAAGTTTTGTGTTGTGGTTTGTAATATTCTTAGAAACATAGGATGGTATATAGGCTGGATAATAGTGATGCAGTTTCGATGAGACTTATCGGTGAAAAATTCTACCACCCTAGGAGTGACAGCAAGAAGTCCCTTTCTCAATTCACAAGTGGAAACAACATCACATACCTTAGTGTTTCTTTACTTCCAAACTTTGTTTGTATAATCTTTAACCAGGATGTGTTACGGTTTTGTGTTAATACAAATGATGTGTTGGTTTTGTGTAATGGTTTGCAATATTCTTAGATACATAGGATGGTATATAGGATAGAAACTGGTGATGTAGCTCTGATGAGGCTTATCAGTGAAAAATTCCACAAGCCTAGGAGCAACAGTGAGAAGTTCGTTTCTCGATTCACAGGTGGAAACAACACCACATACCTTAGTGTTTCTTTGCTTCCAAACTTTGTTTATATAATCTTCAATCAGGATGTGTTGGACCCCGGGAAATTTTTCTTTAAAAGTAAGCATGATTTTAAAATAATTTTGGAGTTTTGATAGATTTAATTTTGGAACTATACTTA